>CAUYPK010076475.1:0-83644 GCA_963574355.1 Loris lydekkerianus
GATTAGTTTAAGTTATCTATGAATTCTGTTATCAGACCTTTGTCGGAAGCATAACATGCAAAATCTTCTCCCATTCTGAAGGCTGTCTGTTTGCTTTACTTGCTGTGCTCTTGGCTGTGCAGAAACTTTTTAGTTTGATCAGATTCCAGTAATGTATTTTTGGTATAGCTTCAATTGTGGGAAGGGGCGGGCTCCTCATAAAATATTCTCCCAGGTCAATTTCTTCAAATGTTTTCCCTGCACTCTCTTCTAGTATTTTTATAGTTTCATGTCTGAAGTTTAAATCTTTTATCCAGTGAGAATCAAGTGCTGTTAATTGTGAAAGGTGGGGGTCCTTTTAGAAGGTTTCAGTCTTCTACAGGTCACCAGCCAGTTCACCATTTGGTAAATAGGGAGTCTTTCCACCACAGAATGTTTTTGATAGGCTTTTGAAAGTTCAAATGACAGTAAGTAGATGGGTTCATCTCTTGTTTCTCTGTTCTGTTCCATAAATCTACCTCTTTTTTTTTGTGCCAGTACCATGTTATTTTGATCACTATAGATTTACAGTATAGCCTGAAGTCTGGTAATGTGATACCTCCTGATTTGTTTTTATTTATGAGTAATGTATTGTCTATACCTGGAAAATCCCAGAGACTCAACTACGAAACTCTTAGAAGTGATCAAGAAATACAGCAACATCTCAGGATACAAAAATCCATACTTACAAATCAGTAGTTTTTATATATGCCAACAATAGTCATGCTGAAAATATAGTCAAGGACTCTATTCCTTTTACAGTAATGCCAAATAAGATGAAATATCTGAGAATTTACCTATCAAAGGAAATGAAAGATCTCTATAAAGAGAATTATGAAACTCTGAGAAAAGAAATAGCTGAAGATGTTAACGAATGGAAAAACATACCATGCTCATGGCTGGGAAGAATCGACATTGTTAAAATGCCCATACTACCCAAAGCAATCTACAGATTTAATGTAATCCTTATTAAAGAACCATTGTCATACTTTAAAGAGCTTGAAAAAACAGTGCTTCGTTTTATATGGAATCAGAGAAAACCTTGTACAGCCAACACCTTACTCAGAAATAAAAAAAAAAAATCAGGAGGTATCACATTATCAGAATTTTTCCTTTTTGAGACAGAATCTCTCTATGTCACTCTGGGTGGAATGCATCATAGCTCACAGCAACTTCAAACTCTTGGACTTGAGCAATCCTCTTGCCTCAGCTTCCAAAGTAACCAGGATGATAGGTGTGTACAACCACTCTCTCCTACTTTTTCTAGTTTTAGTAGAGACGGGGTCTTGCTGTTACTCAGGCTAGTCACACAGTGCACACACCTAGGCTTCCCAGAGGGCTAGGATTACAGGTGCTCACCGTGCCCAGCCCAAAAGTAAAGAATCTTGTTGAATCAGAATATAAGATATTAAACAATGCAAAGGATACTTTAAAAAAATTAAGTCAACTTTCTCATTAACAGATTCATCTGAGGTGCCATTTTAAAATGCTGTGAGGAAATATTTTTACCAATGAAAAGAAAAGCTTTTCCTGTTATCTTGACATTTTTAAAGTTAATAATTACTCAATAGCAAGATAGATGGCCTAATTGCTAAAGATCCTTTGTAGAGATGAATAGGAAAAAAAAAAAAAATTAAATGAAGAACTCTCTTTTAAAATAAGAAATTCATTTAACTCCCTGTTAATAGGAGGGAAAGAAATAAATAGAAGAGAGGAGTAGAAATTTAAACCTATATCAATAGACGCTGTGAAAGAGAATCTTCCAGAAAGATAGGTGAGAAAGAGGTAATTAAAACTGAAAACAATGAATTGGATCCCTAAGTTGTGAAAGAATTAAGAATCAAGAGGAGCTCCAAGTCATGTGAAGTAGGGAGAAATCAGAGAGTGTGTTCCGCAGGGCAGGAGGTGCCCAGGGGGTCACACAGGGATTCCCAAGGAGACTCTGAGAATTAGCCTCTGAGGGATGGTGGCAGGTAGTAATGCCCCATTAAAACAGGCAAGGAGCAGGAGTTAGCGTCACTTCCTGTGCTCTTCCACTGCTAAGAAGATGTGCACCACACCCCATGAGCCACCTGGGAGATGCCTAAATGTCCCCTGGGCGGATCTCACTCAATCACTTTGGCTGTTCAATAAAGGGAAACTGAAAGAGAGAAAGAGGACACAGGAAGACCAGCACATCTCGTCACTGTGGCCTTGGGGTGATGGATGAATAGATGTGTGTGTGTTCTTTGTTAAAAACACTGAGTATCAGTATAACTCGCAAGGTATCTCAGGAGATAATTAATCAGTTCTAGGCCATCCATCCCACACAAGGTTCAGAGTGCTGCGCCCTTTGCAAGGCTTTTCTTTCTACTTTATTAATTTTTATATCTGTCCACCAAAAACAAAGGCAGCATTTATCTTTGCATTTGACAAAGTTCTGGCACATAATAAATCTCTATTAGTATTTATTCAACATGGGATAAAACAAAAACAAAAGCTTCTGTCCACAGGACAAAATTTCTGTTAGAGTCATATAAAGAATAAAAAGCAATCCAGGTTTGATTTGGAATGACTAGCAGTATCAATTACACTCTCCCAAAACACTCACACCAAAAAAAAAAAAAAAAAAAATCTAGTATGCAAAAATTATTTCAGTTATGTGGGCAACTGACTGAAGGATCAAACTAGCAAATCTACGAAGGAGAAATTTTCTTGAAAAATAGTGTGCTTAGAATTAAATTTGATACTGAAATTCTAGCAAGGACTTGCTCCCATCGTAGGTGCACAGCTGAGCTGCGGAGACAATTCTCTCTCAGAAAAGTCTGTAAAGTTGAGTTAGTGCAACTTTTCCCACAAAAACATTGTAGCTGCAAGGAGATTGTGACACTTTTGTATGGTGCCAGAACCCAGAGATTTGTGCTAGAGTTCATGGGAGATGTCTCCTTCTTTACATCCGTGCTTCAGGAGCAGGGCTATCTTGGAATATATAACCACATGTCAGTAATGTTCTGCCATGAAGAGCACCAGGTGTGTGGCCCACCAACAAGCAGTCGATGTAAACGGGAAGGCTGGACAGCCCAAATACCTAAAATTCTTTCACTCCGTGGTCTGTGAGGAATTCCCACGTGGAATCAGCTAAGGAATGTATTGGTATAAATTCAAACAGCTGACGTTTTAATGAATGCCTACAAGGAAACACTGGTGGTAATGAAACCTCCTTGTCAGAATCCCTTCAGCTGTCCTTTCCACCTAGCCCTGGCCTCCTCCATTCAATTTAATTGCCCAGCTCCCTCTGCCAATTTTTGTTATTTTTGTGTTTTCTTATTAGGGGAAAGTGGGGTGAAAAGGGAGGTGGAAAAACAGTAGAAACACACGGGAAAAGACTAAGTGGAGAATTTACCTTTAAATTACCATAATACTAGATGATAAATGAGTTTATGTAAAAAGATGCCTACTCCAGAAACAGTGACATTTTTGCATTGTACAATTAGTTTGTGGAGTGTGTGTGCCTGTGGTCCTGAGCACCTCCGAAGTGCAAGGATGGTATTTTTATAAATGTCAGTTTTACTTCTCTCTCTGTTGTGAACTCATATGCTTTTTGGAATCTGGTACAAATTTGCAGAAAAATGAGCTGGAATACACAAGTGAGGCTACTTAGTGCCTTGTGAATCTGCAGAACTAGTCTCTTCTTGCACTGGAGGATTTTGTTTGCATGTGGATGTACAGGATCCCAAATTAGGTGCTAATAGCTTCCCCTGGGTGTGACTTAACTGCAGTGCAGGCACTCCAATGTCTTGTTAGCCCCTATGTCGTTCTTATTTTCTCTGTACATAGTCTCACAATCGTGAACTCCTCATTGCAACCCACTCCATCTGCATATTTTCATTGGGTATAGTTTTTACATAGCAGGAAAGGTGTATTGATGTCCCATCATCAAGCCTTAACCAAAAGGTTCTAACAGACGTGTTCCATGGGACATAAAGAAATGCATCTCCAGAGCACAAGTAGAATACTAGGTCCACCTGTGTGAGAACAGTGATTCACAGCACACCTAGAAGGAAGAGGCATGTCCCTGCTCCCAAAAATACTTCCACAATTAACACAAAGTGGCATCCTTCCTGGAAAGCTCAAGAAAAGGGCTGTGAGGTCTATGAGGCTTTATCCCCTCTGCGTCCGAGGTGAGTTTGGGAAGCAAAATAGAGGCTGGCCAGGAAGGGCCTGAGTTGGGGGAAATCATTGCAGCATTTTGGGGTGTGTGAAAAGAGACGGCTGTTGACAGACTCTGGAGTCAACAACCCCTTCCCAGATATCTCCTCCCTGCTAGAGTCTTGTAATAGATAAAGATGATGTAGTTTTTACATTTTTAATTGTTACAGATTTGAAGTTATCTGGTACTATGGTAGTCCACCAACTTCCCCTTAGCTTACTGCAGGAGTCCTAAAGTAAATTGTTATAATTCTTAAATAAAGTATGTTCTTTATCTGGTAGGAAGCTGATAATAAGATAGGTGCAGCTTCAAGGACTAATTATACCAAATAGCAGGGTATAACTCAAAAGAGAGACTACATCTATTATGTGGAATTCCCTAAAGAAACATTAGAGATTTTATATGCATTGATTGCTGGTTAGCATTAGAGAGACCTTTATGAGGTGACTCCCCCAAAGCCACAACTGTTTGCATTAGCAAGGAGACAACATCAGCTAACTGATAAGAACACAAAGATACAATACAATTAATACAGTTATGTCTGTTAATTAGTGTTTTCCAACTGTCAAGAGAAGATGCCTTTTAGGAGGCAAACTTATTTTACTGATTAAAAGTGGAATCTATTTTGTAAAGCTGCGATGGACCTTCTTTTGATCTAATTAAAAGGAGAATGTTACAAAGCGCAAAACTTGCGCTTCTCTGACATAAATTAACATATTCATAAATGAGATAGATGGCTATTTTGCAATTAACATGGGATGACAAGAATAAAGCCTAATTAGTAAACATGCTTTCTTTATTAACTTTCAGGTCAAGCTTTGTTTTATTATAAACCAATAGTGATAGAACAGAGTAATCTTTTATTTCAAAGAAAAATTATTGGCTCTGAAATTCTGTGGCACTCTATCACAGGAATATGACTCAATTCTTCATTTCCAGACACCTGTTAGCTCATAACCAGAAGTATATACAAACTGCTGTTTTTTATGCCCAACTGGAGGATTTCAGCCCAGAGCAGGTTTATGGGTTTCCTGAAAGAGTCCAATTTTACACTTATAACTCTAAAGGCATTTTGACACTGCCGCAGACACCAAAGGCTCTACTCACCCTCGGGTGGATAAGCCTTCTTCCAAGTTGTACCTCCGCAGTTCTCATTAGGGGAATTCCTTGGTTAGACTTTTAGTTAAAAAGCAGCCTTGGTCAGACTGTATGCCACATATAAAGGTCTAGCTTCCGAGCTGGGTCCCTGATTAGGGGGATGTTATGCTTACTTTATCTATCCACTTATTTATTTATGCTAGACATATGCTAGAATTTAATGTCAATGGTCTCCTCCCCCAACCCCTTGTCTCCATACCAGCTTCACATGAAGCCAGGGAGTCCCCAAGAAACTGATGCATACAGAAGCAAATGGACACACCTACGTCCCCCAGAGCTTGTCCAGGTGCTGACTGGATGGCAGCTCTCAGCCTCTGGGAGGCCGGGATAGTCCAGACCCAAGTTCCTGTTCCAGGTACCGTCTTATACCACGTATGGTCCCAGGGATGAATTTAATGTAAGACTTCCAAGATCAGTCCAGGTACTTTCAGGGTGCTATGGATCAGAGGACCCAGATTACACACCAAATATCCCAGCAGCTCCCCAGCACTGTCAACTGAACAAATTCCTTTTTTTGTTTGCTTTCACTGAAGACACCCTTGCTCATGGCTGTGCCCTCTACCCCAGAATGCTCTGTTCTTCCTTTCTTTTTGAAAGGCTACTGTTTCCTAATTGCTTCAAGAACTGATTCTGACTACACATTTCTTTTTTCTCTGATTTCCTGTCACATATACAATCTCAACCACATAAGTACTTTATTGTTCTGATAGCTTTTGCCTTCTGAGTTTATCTTCTTCACTAGATTATACGGATAATAAATTTGGCAGCTGTATTTCAATCAGCAACTAATTGTGTGATCTCAGGAAAGTCCTAGGCTTCAGTGTGTCTCAGTTTCCTCATCTGTACAATAAAGTTGATTATGGTACCTACTTACATATATCTGTGAAGTTTAATAAAATGCCTGGCAGATACAAGTGCTCTATTGACGCCACCTATTTATTTATTTATTTATTTATTTATTTATTTTATTGTTAAATCATAGCTGTGTACAGTGCAATCACCTGTCCCCATTCTAAGATGCACCATAGATATGGCCCCACCCATTACCCTCTGCACCAAAACCTCCCCCCTCCCTTCCCCTTTCGTGGCCCTTTCCCCATAACGCCACCTATTTATATTATTATTTGAAATGTTCATGGTCCCTAGCATAGCATTTGATACCAGTTCATTTCTCAGTAAGTTACTTTTTATTGACTAAATACTTTCTGGCTTGACAGAACCTAGGTATCAGGGTAGAAAGAACACCATGCCCAATCAATCAGACACGTGTTCACTGAGTATTTATTAATACCCCATGCAGAAGTTCAAAGCAAACGGGCCTCTGCTCAGGCCATTTCTCTGGATCTGGGGCAACAGAGCAGTAGTGGGGACAGCTACTGCTCCCACCCTGATGGAAACAATATATTGGTAAACTTGCTTCCGCCAGTTAAATTGGTTAGCCTCCCCCTTCTGGAGCACAAGCATGCACTTTGGTTGATTTAAGAGAGCAGCTTTAAGTACAGACATTTTTATACCACAATTTAATTTCCTACTAAGCAAGAAAAACCTCTCTCTGCTGACGTTGTCTGCTGCCGATCAGAGTACTCTTTAGAAAGTATTTTGGGACAAGGGTCAGGGGAATGTCGTACTAACTTTCCAACTTCTTAACAGATATGAAATATTTATAGAGTTCTATTCAGATGTGCTCCTTCATGGCCTCGGTCCTCCTCTTTACATTCCAAATTCAACAGGAAAGTTTATCTTTAGGTAGCCAACCTTTTTCAGTGATAAAGGTCAATTATGACCTTGCTTTACTGGCAGTGATCACTGCTACTCAGGATTCACTTAATATACCCAGTAATACTGCACTTGAATAAAAGTGGCTTAAAAAAATCACACAGGTAAAATTTATATGCAAAATAAAAAGATAGCATCCACTTTCCCCTCCTGTTACCTTTATTTATTTGAACAAATGTCATGGGAAAGAGTCGTAGACTTAATCTCCTTCAATCAATGTCAGCCACATTACAACTTAATGGGAGTTTATACTGCATAATATTATTTTCTTTGTATGAACCATTTTCTGACACCTTACATTTAGTTAAATGATTTATCCATGTTCCTTTTACATGAGAATAAATATGAGAAATGGTTTCTTCTTATATTGAATGGGTTAAGGAAGTAACTCTAAAAAACAAAGTCAGTTGGCTCAGCCTCTCAGGCCCTGATGTCAATAGGAGATACATATGCGTACAAAGAAAATCTAGCTGAATAGTACTAGTGATATAAGGGAAAATGTATTTTTCTTATGTCTTTCTTTATAAGAACTCAGAATGCCCTCTTCTGTACAATGCCTTCTTATTTATTACTAAACTCTTGCTTTAGACCAGTATTTTTCAATCTTTTTTATCTTACAGCACACTTGAACCTATAGCTCAATTTCCAAGGCACACTTAAATTATGGTGACAAAAAAAAAAAAAAAGTAGTGAAAAAGAGAATATACTTACTGTGCTTTGAACTTCTTTCAAAAATAGCTTAATTACTGACCTTAAAAATAGTTAGGACACACCAGTTGAAAATCACTGTTTGGAAGTTAAGTGTACCATCATCAAAATGCTTACTTGGTGCTTCTTTTCAAGTAATAACTCCAGGTAAAGGTTACCGTGATGCTATGGGATTTACTATAGCCCAACCATGTACAGCTTATACTTTTGTAAAATTGGAACAAGTTCGTTGAATTTTTTTAGGTCTCTAACTGAAAACCCATGTTATTTGAGTTTAGTTAGTAAAAATGATGATTTTTCCAAGAAAAAAAATGCACAATTTAGGAATTTTTTCAGATTCCATAATCTGAAGTTTCTTACTAATAGAAGATTTTTTTTTACTTGAGGCTGAATCTCAAATACCCTTTTGTGTTGTCATTGATTTTTAAATTCTTTTTTTGTTTCCTTGGGCTTTTTTTTTTTTTTAATAAGAAAAAACTTAAAGGTATTCATTTGAAGAAAAAGTACTAGCTCTTTCTAAATTAAGCACACAATGCAGCCTGCACTGAGAAGATATTCAGAGGATTCCAGGCTCTCCTCTTTGGCCCTTTTTACTCCTAATGATCCCTCATGAAGCCTCTCACAGTTTCCTTTCTGGGCACACAATCAACTGTAACAAGTCAAGAGGAAGCAAGGGCTAACCTTGACTCGACCTTGACTAAGCAAAAATATATTTAGAAAGGAAAATGTGTCTCTTTAAAAAAAGAAAACTTATTTATTAAAAATTTTTCTTTAATTAGAGAATACGCCTTCAGTGGACTGTGCAAAGCACAGCATTGATGCCAACCACACTGGGAAGTCTTTTGCTCCCCACCCAGGCAGAATTAATTGCTCCTGCATCAGGATTCTCACAGCAGGGTTCTTGTACATCTAGTTGGTACTCCTGTCATTCTGCCTTTACCCAAAATTGATTATTCATGTGTCTGGCTCCTACCCTAAAACATAGGCTCCTTGGAGGCAGAGTCTATGTATCAATCAAAGCTTCCCCTCCCCTCAGCACTGGAGCAATGCTGTCCTCTTCCAGAGGCCTCGCACCTGGTTGTTCTGCTCTGTCCTCGCACCTGGTTGTTCTGCTCTGTTCTCGCAGCTGGTTGTTCTGCTCTTTCTCTTCTCCTACTCGATATAGACCCTTACTTCAAAGATCTATTTAGTTGCCTTTGGTACCTTAGGCTTCATGTCACCCGAAGGACCCACCAAATGTTTGCTGAATGAGTGAATAAAGAACCAAATAACTTCCACTAACTTTTCTCAAAACCTTAAGTGGCATCCCATAGCATTAATCGTGGCATATATTCCTTACCCAAGCTAAGACGTAAGCAGACAACTGAGTAAAAGGGAGGAAGGCAAGAAGGCTTTCAGCAGATAGAGTATATTGTTCAACAACTTGTCCCTTGCTTTTGGTAGAAGCACTCAGAAAAGTCACGATAAGTCTTATTGGGTCCTGACTCCCCCAAATCCCTTAATGTAAGAATCACATAAATCACAGAATCTTATGAACCCCACACTGCCCTGGGACACCTCTCAAGTAGATGCTTTGCTAACTGTATGTCTCTGAAATTGCACAGCCAGGAAGCCCCCGACACAACCCAAGTTTCTCCATAGCAAAAGGTAACAGACTTGGAATAGACCTGTCCCTCGCCCAGCAGGAGCCTCGGCCCTTTCTTGTGACACCCTGGCTCTGGAACAGGCCTCTGATCCTTACGTAGCACCTCCAAGTTGACTGAGTACACCGTGTAAGGCAAGGCCTCCCCGCCTCTCTGTAGGTAGAAGCCTCCCCCACTCCCTTCCAGCCTGCTTGGTTCAGTGGCAGTAACACATGCTTGAGAATGAAATCATCTGCATTGTTCTGTTGTAGGAAGTGCAAGAACCATTTTTTAAAGCATGCCAAAAAAAAAAAAAAAAAAAAAAAAAAAAAATGACAGACTGCAACTGTGAGTCTGCAAAGCCATTCTCACATTCCGTGGTGCAGCAGCGCTCTGGGGGAAGCCAGGCTGGCTGTGGAGCCTCCCAGCTGAAGAAACCAGGTAGCAGAGAGTTAAAACACTTGCTCATTGGTTTTCCCAGATCCTATTTTAATTTGCTCCCTCTTTTTGGACAGCTCTGTGAAGGCAGTCTGGTTCGCTGCCTCGCCATACTAATGAGACTCATCCATCTGCCTCTGTCATTGCCAGCCTCGCCTTTCTGCTGGAAGTCAGAGATGAACGCTCAGGACAGGTCCTTTCTAGGCTGCAGTACTTAATCATTTCTAAACACGCTAGATGGCCTCAGGCAGTGAAGGCAACAAGCATTTAACCCAGGCTTGGCAGCTCCGGCTTCCCCACACTCTGCCTGTGAGCTCTGATAATGAAAAGTTGCTGCGCCTTTGCTCTCCACTTAACCAGATGCTCTTTGCTTCTTGGGGCAAAAGGTTAAATAGATATAAGAACCCATGCTAGTTTTGAAGGCTTTTGTTAGCACTCCTTAGAGGAGTGGGAGAAGAGATGCTGTTGTTCCTGATCCATTTGTCCCTTGGGGTTTATATTTAGGTTTGTGTCCTTGCTTTTTACAAAAGAAACGATGCCTTTTTCCATCTGCTTTATTGTGTTGCTTTGTGGCACAAGAGTCACAGGCAGGTTGGACCTCTGCCATGTAATTATTTAATGTTCAGTTTTTATGGAAAGAATGGACCAAGTGGGCAACGTCAATGGCTTAACTGTGGCAACACCTTTATTAACAATGTAGATAAAACATTTTTTTTTTCCAGAGTAGCTAGGGCCTCTGATTTATTTTTCCACTCCATCTACTGCTTCATATGTCTGTGGAATCTGCCTTTTTCCCAGAGCTCATGTTAGTATAAAGCAATTGTCTGGGATGTGTAAGAATTAAGTATCCCATCATTCAGGCTAGACATGCAATTAGAAGGGTTGCACTAATTTCCACTGCTGAGACCCTGTCACTTTAATTTATCCTGACTTTCCTACATTTAGGCCGTCTCTGGTTGGAGGCCAAGGATTTTATACAGTTTCAGTCAATGGTGCTTTGATGTAGGAACCAGACTGTGCATAAGGTTTGGAAAAAAAGAATTGGGGGTTTACCTAGAACTGGCAAGAAGGGTCAAAAGCCTTATATAAAGGAACACACATTCTCCGTAGCTCTGTTAGGATGGCACAATAGTGGAGACAAGGGCTTTGAAATCTAGAAAAGATCACTGGATTATTACCTTAGTACCCAAACATTTTTAAGATGTTTTTCTTATGTTATTTATTAAAAAAAAATTGCTTTGTGTTTTTACTGATCAATACATAAGAAGATTACTATTTATCTGAGAGTTTAAATTATCATCTTGAAAGATGTACTGATACCGTCTTTCCTTTTTTGGTCTATCAAGCTATGGCTATACTGCCTAACTAGATTTATAGTCACCATCAAAATTCCTTTACATACTTGAAAATACTTGGAATGTTCCCAGGAATAGGTAGGAAATATCCCTTTTGAAACATTTCTCCATAGAGACATGATAAATGCTATGAGGGCTAATTATCAGATTTCCAGGTCCCTTTGATGCTTTGAACCAGTCCCCAGATCATGAAAACCTCTCAGAGCCCAAGCTAATTTTACCTTCAGCTGAGGGTGGCAGAATTCAATCTTCAAGCAGCTCTAAAATCAGATGTCCAAAGTGGGTGAAACTTGTCATGATTTAAAATAAAGACGTGAAAAAGTTCCATTATAAAGCAATTCTGCATTCAGAGAAATATTGAAAAATTTTTGCAGATGGTTGTTTCTTCCAACTCAGTTTCCAACAATGAAAATACATATGTGTTCTGATTCTTTTGAATGGAGACTCAGACCAACTGCATGCTTGGATGCCACATTCCACTCTGACGGCACAAATGAGATCCATGATCTTTGATGTAACTTCACACTCTGAGAATCTAATGTTCTGCCTCCCTAAGTCTCCAGGCCTCACTTTCTCTCTCCAAACAGTGAATAATGGTAACTATCCCTGTTATCAGTTTCTTCAAAATAAATCTAGATTGTTTGAATTAAGTGTTTCATAGAACTCTGACAACCTACTAAGCTACCTATTTGTGTTCATAAATTCATCTTCCAAAGATTCATGGGCAGATAAGCCAAAAGAAAATGTTTAAACTTCAAGGGCTAATTGAGAGACTTAGGTGTCCAAATCAAGGGTAGATCCATTGATAGGAAATCTCTACATGAATGTCATTTCTAGTAATTAAAATTTTGGGCTTCCCTAAAGGGGTAAGAGTTTCTTGGTGTTCAAGACAGAGGATATAATCAGGAAAACCCAACAGCTTACCTGAAGGATGTTGGGCCATATAAAAGTCTTTAGCATATCTACAAAGAAACTTTTTTTAAAATTATATAGAATTTTGCTACTCAATCTCATACCAAATGTGTTTTAGCTCTCCTATATATTTTATATTATCTGCGTCATTATGTGTGTTATGAACATAGCAAATATATCAATTATCTATAAGCTACTTAGAAAAAAGAAAGTACATATGCAGGAATGGACTAATTGAAGTTGTATTCATTCAAATCATTTATGAAGCATCTGTAATTTTGTGGTCATACCACAAAAGTGAACCGTAATGAATTAAGATCAATTAAGTTGACAAATAAGAAAGTCTCCACCAATGTCCCAATAATATTTATGGATAAATTGCTCTCCATTAAAAGCAAAATAAACCTTGGTTAAAAAAATGGAGAATTTACTAGTGATGTCTGGAAGATGGAAGAAAACATATACTTTCAGTTGGGAGTGTGTAACCCTCATCAAAGGAAACTGGTGATCAGAAATCCAGATGCTGTTGTTTTCAGTAGTACCTATATAAATCTCTTTAGAAGCAAAACAGTGGAAATTAGAACATAAATGCCACCCAGAAAGAATTACTTCAAAGAAGGATGTTATTGAAAGTTTTCCTATAAGGCATTTGCAGCTATTTAAAATCAATGGACTAATTAAAAGTAGGGAAAATATGATAGCAAAGGAAATAAAAAGACTGAATATGGATAATATTAGATATCCCTGAATAATCTTGGAGTCAATAAAAAGTCTCAGAAATGAAAAAGAGAAGGAAAAAAAAAAATACCTCGACATATTCTCTTGGATTTGAACAACAACAAAAAAATCTTACTGACATTAATTTGGAAAGAACATGTAAAGTCGAAATCCTATCTTCACTTAATTGTTTTGAGCACTATCTCTCTTTCCCTCAAACCCAATTCTTAGGCACATTGGATAAACAGAATTTGTGTGCTTGAACATGACAATGCCACTCTCCATTTCTGGGCCGTAAACACCTGTTACTGAGACCATCATTTTATACCAGACATCTTCAGGCACTTCTAGCAATTAAAGAGAAAGGGGCCTGGGTTTTACCTGGTTACATATTAGAAATGTGAGAAGAGAGTGTGCAGATAACACGCTGCCCCTCTGTGTCTCAGTCACCCACACACATGGAATAGTGTGCAATCCTGCTCTAACCTTTATTTGAAGGTTCTCCAACAATTGAACACACCGGCCGTGTGGGCCGGAAGGAGTAGTGAGAGGTCATTTACTCAGTCAATCACTTAACAACATTTTATCGAGTGCCACGGAGTGCACAGCGTGGTTCTAAGCAGGAGTCTGTCTCCCTGCCTCCAGGCAGGGCTGCACATCCACCATAGCAAGCAACGGAAGGCTCAATTGGCACCGTCTTCTGATTTTACTTACTCAATAGCTTGTTAGTGTCTAACGGACTACACAAACGTCTCAACACCATCTAATACAGCTCTGCGTGCGGCGTGTATATATGTGACTCTATGTGTGTATATAGAGATAGACACATAAAACTTGGCATTTCTTCCAGGAGATATGCCAAGATATATTCACAGCTTTATATACACATGTAATTCATGTATTTCTGCGCATATGGCAGTCGGGGGAATATATCTCATCAGTAGAACATGTTTTATTCCAGATGTTTTTTTATCATATTTTCTCACTATCACTAATAAAAAATCCTCATAGTTGTTCTACTTGGACAGTTTGATTGGTCTTTAATCCCAAATCTCATCGAAAAAAGGAACACAAAGCATTTTATGTTCTCTAGAATACGACAAAAATGTTGGCATATCAACCATTTGTGAGTCACGATAGACAGAAAGTCCATCTTAACTCAAAGGAAGCTATAAACCAATCCGAGATGCTTTATTTTTGATGCCTTGCACTCCTATCTTCCAGATTTATCGTTCAATATTCACCTCTGCAGTTCAATGCTACATCTTCTCTTGTCTTCCACAGAAAGGCTAAGAATCCTCTTGTCCTGCCTGAATTAACTGCTTGCAGACTAAATTTTGGTCTTTCTCTTAATTCTTCTTTATGATGTGCTTCTAAGATTCTGGGTCTTAGACTCATTACTACCATAAATGATTACCTACATGTGTCTCTTTTCACCAACAATTCTGCTTTCTTGCACAACTATCTCTGAAAGTCACAATTTCTAAAACAGCATTTCAAATTAAGATTTACCCCGAATTGGATTTCTGTCCCTCTGTCCTTCAGTTCTTATTCTTAATGACTTTCTTACTTTTAATCTTTCACTGGAGCAAACTATAAAAAGTAACAGTCTTGAACAAGGTCCTTGTTTTAAATTTTTCTTTGACTCTTTGGTTCTACTTTAAAGCCATCTGACTTGGCTAGTGTAATTTCCAGAACTGTCACACTGCTCACACCACCCCCTCCACTCTCCAGTTCACAGCCTTCTAAAAACAGCTCTCCTCTCTGCACCTTTTTTCACACTCCTTCTTCCTCCCATTCTTATCCACCGTCTGGACAACCTTACCAGCCCTTAAGTCATTCACCCATTACCATTCTCCAGTGGCACTCACTTTGTCTTCAAAGATTTTTTTAAAGTGCAAAGCAGAAATGAAATTTGAAAGCTAATCTCATGCAGTCAACATGGTAGAAAAGGAAGAATATGTCGTATTTCCATGGTGCTGTAAATAAACATCTTAAAGACAGAAATGGGGCTGTAGGCACTTGTTTTTTACCTTGTTTGAAGCAGGACAACTCAAAAAATATTAAGACACCATGTCAATAATTAATTAAGTGATGAGGTGAGAAAAACTTGCTATTTGAAGACTACTATAAAATAATGATCCCTACGAAGAAAGCAATTCTTTTTTTATTCCTGTCAAAAAAACTTTGTCATTCTGATGTAGCAAAAGCAGGGATGAAAACTACTGCTAAGGAGAGGCAGCCAAGAAACATTTAATTAGATAATCTGGGAGGGAACAGGAACTAGTCCAGGCGTGAGTCAGGGGACACTGATTCGAATTCTGCCTCTAATATTTACTACTTCTATAATCTTGGTTGGACAAGTTACTTCATTTTTGTCTCCATAGTCCCCAGTTTCTTATGTTAGAGAGGGAAATGATAACTACTAAATGTTAACGTGTTTAAAGCATCCAGTAGAGTGCCTCCTCCCCCCATCCAAAAAAAGGCACCAAGAAAGGAAATCACTAGTATCAGCAAATTTAAAATAAGTAATTTTTTTTCCTTTCTCTGAGAGTTTGAGGAAGAAAAGTTAGAATGAGTGTTTTCAAAGAGGAAAAAAAAAAAAAAGAAGAAGGAAATGAATTCTCTGAAATTGAGGCAATATTGCCACTGGTTCCGCACTCTGGAGAGGAGGAAAGCTATTGGCTTCGTGGAGAAACGCAAGGCCAAAGAACTGGAAGCGTAGCATGAACTTCTTTAGCTGATGGATGTGTGAAAATTAAGACCTTCTTTTAATGAGTTTTAGCAATCTAAGTGGAGTGATTATATGTGGCTGAGACCAAGACAAGTCACTGCCAAGCTGGAGAAAAGGGTCTGGGCCTTTAACTCTAAGCTCACCTCACGTATAGAGCTGCTTGGGAACGTGTAAGCACCAAGCTAAGATGAGATTGGTGAGCTAAAAAAGAAAAAGTCTCTCAAGAACTGCATAGAAAAAAAGAGTGAAGATTCATCAGGAATGAAAAAGATAATTATTAGTGAGAAAGATTTCAAATATATCTAACAGTTTACTTTAGAAGTCGGTTTAACATTGTATTATTGAATGTTGTGGCTGGTCAATACGATTGCCATCTCACTATTTTAAAAGGTGTAATGGCCACTCATGTTTTAACACAGTGGCCTTCTTCAGAAAACTACAGAAGATGCCATGTAAATACTCAAGGTTTAGAAAAAGTTGCATTCGTGTATCTAATGCACCGTTTTCCTTTTTGTGAGGCAGCTAAATTTGCAGAGTTAAATTGATAAAGGCAAGCCAATGTAACAGTCCTGACTGGTACTGGGAAGAAAAAAAGGAATGTTTGCTAAAATACTTGATACATAAATTTCATCCTTTGGCCATAAATAACTATCCAACATTTTGAGGTTTCCCTTTTGGGTCTTATATTGCTGTTTTTATTTAGTGTTGTTTACTATAAAATAAAGTTTTTCAAGATTGACCATCTCATACTTAGTTCCCGTTGAGATTTTATTATTATCTTGTAATAGCTGTAAACTTAGATATGCGTAGGCTTGACAGAGGTTTTGTACTTTGGTCTTACCAGCACCAAATTGCTCCTTTGTGTTCTAAGAATTTGTGTGTTGCTTATTTGTTTGTTTAACTTTTTATTACAGAATAGTTCAAAACAAATGCATAAACTAAGAGAAGAGTAAAAATGAGCCTCCATGTTCCCATGACCCAGCCTCTGGAATTACGTATTTATGGTTAATCCTGTCTCATCCAGACTCCCACTTATCCTCAACTTCTCCTACTCCAAGATTATTTTGAAGTAAATTGCATAGATCATATCCCTTCATCTTGTAAATATTTCCAGACCAGCATCTTCAGAAGGTAAGAAATCTTTTAGCATAACTAGAATACTTACAACACATCTACAAAGTAAAAACTTAACAGTTTCTTCTTATTCTTTTTATAGCTCTGCTGAGACTGGTGCCAATCATTACACATAGGAGATATCTAATCTTTGTCTCTACCCCATTTTGAGATTATTTCCCACTTCAGTAAATCTAACAAGCTTTTCTTCTGTAATTTGACTAGCCTGCCAACATCTAGGCAGAGAATCTGAAAAATGACCACCTCCTCTATCCTCTGAAACTATCGCTGGGGAACCTAGGTTTGATAAATAGGGTCCGTTCCCCGTCCCCAACTGATCTGACCGACTGCAAGAGCACACAGCTGGCTGGACGTCTTTACATGGATTCCAAGTTTGATGTTTGGTTCCCACCCCAAATAAAATGTGTTGAGTAAATGAAGATTAAAAAAGTTAACTCTAAAGCTTTAAATACAGTATTTTATAGGTGACAAGTGTTTGGCAACTATCACGAATTAAGTGATAATTTAGTGCAGGAATTTGATATATCACTAAAAACAGTGGACTCTAAAGTAAATAAAAGTTGGTTTCAAATTCTGACGCTCCCTTGCATTTATCTGAAAGATCACGGAATTGGTGTGCTAGTGACTGTTTAGTAACTACCTTTTGGGGTGTGGGGATCCTGACTTGTAGCATTTCCCAATTTCCATGGGGTAAATCCTCCCACTATAGCCAGTGCAAGTTACCATTATGAACTCATGAAATATGGGAGCTGAGGAGAGAGGCACCCAATTGGTTCTCTTAAGCTAATACTAGCCACCTCCAGTTACCACTGGATCTTGGACAAGTCTTACAAATCGTCTAATGCCCAGATTCACAAATGATAAAATAGAAAAAGTTATAGTTCTTGCCTCATTGTATAACTGAGGGAATTCAATGAAATGGTACATGCAAAGCTGTTATCACAGTGCCTAGAATGTGTAACACTTTTTATGAATTCAGACAATATTAGCTTTTTCTATTATTAAGCAGTATGAAGGCCAAATAGCACGAAAGTTGAAAGTTTATTAAAAAAATAATTCTTTTTGAAAGAACTTTTAACTATCCCTACACATTTTTATTAACTAGCCCTCTTGAATAGATATCTGTGATATTTCTAAACAATAAGGCAAGAAATTAACACAGCTCTATGGAATTACCCAGAAAAGAAGAATATGACTATACTCAACTTACTGGCATTAAAAATGAATTCAACCCCAACAGTTCATGCTTAACAGGGATTTAAATCTTAGACAAAGCAACATTTCACTCTGATTTCTGTCTCAGCAATAGCCTGAATGCAGCAGCCCCAGTCATACCATGGAGGAGGCATAAAAAATTTGCTCCATTTTGAAACTTAAAATTCTATATATGATCATTATGCCCAAAAGTAGAATTCTAACAATTTCAAAATGTATTTGAAGTATTTTAAGAGTACAAAATTGACTTAGTCATTAAGCCACAAGGTAGTAAAACCTTCTTTTGTTAATTTTCTTTGAAAACATTCTCTGGTGGTGATAAGCATCACTGATGGTTTATTCTCACCCAGCTCTGAACCTTGGTCTCCAAGACCTCCCTTCCCTCTGTTCTAATCCAGATCCTTCATGCTTCATTTATAATCCCCCTTCTCAAAAACTCAGAGAATAACCTCAGAAATGATCCATGCATGGGGGTGAGCCCCATTTGCTGAACCCAGATCTCCGGTCTGACAGGCAAGGGGAGGAAACCATACCTCAATTCTGCCACACACCTGCGTTTATTAGCCATACTGCAGAGCAGAGTCTAAGACAAAGATGGTTTGATTTACTGATGGCACAATGTCAGTACCTAAATAGATACAGGCTAGAAAAAGTGATGTCCACATCTTATCCATGAGATCAAGTGTTTGGAAAAGAGAGTAGCTCATGAATTAAGAGGAAAATTTGTCAAATGAGGGTTAGTCCTGATAGCACACTTTTTAAAGTCTTAGAAATGAAACTTTCTTATGTGTTTCTTTTAGAGACTTTTTAGGGCAATAAAATAATGCTCTGTGAAAAGGGATTTCCCTTGGTACCCTCATTGAAAAAAGTAATCCTTTCTGAAAATAATTTCTTTGAACAACAAAATGGTGCTATTTATACCACCTATGTAGAATGTTAACCTCCATAATGATGTTCTCAAGTTGTTTCATCAAGAAAAATTCATCAGCTAAAGAAAAGCCGGAAGGACACCTGGGCAAGAGCCCCACCCCCAGCGACACTGTCTGGGTGCCTGTCTCCAAAAAGTTCAGTCTCAGGGACACATTGAGGACCCTCCTCCATTCTCTTCTCCCAGGACTCCTCCCAGACCTCAGAGGGATGAGTAGGACTTTTCTAGAATGCCTTTAATTAATTATGGTTTGAAGAAACAGTTTGTGCTGCTTGCTTTTGTTATTTCAGTTCTTTTTCTGTTGTCAAGAAAGAAAATTCATCCATCACTTTTATTAACCACACAGAGCCAGCCAAGTTTCTCTGAAGCCATGCAGATGTGCTAGCTCTTATGTCACTTAGCATTTTTTAAAGTCCAGTCTGCAAATCTGGCACCCAAATATCAATATTTGAGCATTCCGTTTCTACACTAGACATAAATCTTCCATAGCCATGCTCAGCAGTGGTCTAAGTCTTGGACTACCTTTTTGGCAAGGAGAGAATATCATCAGGACACCTCGACCCCTATCCTAATTTTGCTTTATGTGGAGGTTGAACTTCATTTGAAAGCACCTTGTGAGCCAAAGAGTGTGTTCCTTGATCATTGCTGAAATGAGCATTTCCGTGCAGAGACAAAGGAGTCGGATTTTACTCCCAAGCCCTTTGCTACTTAAATAAAGTTATTGGCTGCCTAATGAATGTTAGCTGCAGTACTCCCTGTGGTCAGCGGGGCTGTTGTTTAATGAATTGCTTAATGTGCTTGATTACTGTTACAATGTTGAATGAGGAAAAGGCAAGAGAGATTTGAAAGATTCACTGGAGGATATGATGAAAATGAATTGGATCAATAGGAACTTTTTGCTCATCTCTGAACAGCACATTATGGGCTGTTTTGTTAGAGTTGGGGGATAATGCAATTTTGTGGCTTGTTGTCTTTTTATAATTCACAAATATAAATCTCTTTTGACAGTGAGTTTTAGGGCTGGCCTTCCTGGAGTTATAAATGATCCCCAGACTCTAGCCCTGGTTACTTACACGGACAGATAAATTAATTAGGAAAACTTTTATGCCAATTACTTTATGCCCTTGGCTTTCATATGTTTCTGAAGAGCAGCAGCTAATTAAAGATATGATTCATAATTACTGGTCGATCGAGTAGTTGAGTAATGGAATCAGGAACTGTTCCAAAGAAAATTATCCATCACATCATTACTAATTGTTACATAATACATAAGGATGTAAAATTCAAATAAAAAATTACTTACTTTGAAAGCTTCATTCAATTTTTTTTTAATTTAACAATTATAAATATGAAACGAGATCTTACAATGCTGAAGCATGTAACTAGGGATTTTTTCTTTTTTTGTTTTTTTGAGTAAATACTTCCACTGTATGAATTCAAAACACAAGGTTGAAATGACTTCAAGGTTTACTAATCAACAAGTTCTGTTTCTTTCCTATGAAAAGTTCAAATGAGAGAAGGTAATAATCAAAATCTTTTGTCCTTGCTTCCAGCCCCACACTCTACTTAAGAGTAAGATTTGTGCAAATCCAGGGGCCCAGATGGGAGGTGAGGTTAAGGATCACCCACTGACTTGTGCTGGATTAGGAAGGTTCCCAGGCTCAGAGGGGCTAAAGATGTATACTTGGAGAATACTGAAATGTCAAACAGTGTAAATCCCAGATCCAACCCAGTTTAGGGTAACTGTGGGCCTTTGTTTGAAGGGAACACGGGACCAGGAAGGTACAGATAATCTCACACAGAGCAGAATTTTGTGAGGGAATGAGGGGAGGACCCCAGTGATGGGTGATGGCTTAGGCAATTCTCAATCTGGTAGAACTGAGGCCTCCATCTGTGAGTATTCTGCAAGCGAGTAGCTCCTGATATTTACGTACACGCATCTTCCCTACCCCTCGGTGGCTGCCTCAAAAAATCCCTTTCCCCTCTCTCCCCTTAAAATCTCCCTGCCTTCCTCCCTCTTCCTTTCTAATCCCTGACTCCAGCACCAGTGATAACCAGGGTGGTATGTATAGAGACAGAACAGATGGCAGCAAGACTAGGGAGAAGGTAGGCAGGGTGACAGGCCACTGCTCTCATCCTCAGTGCTCAGTCTCACCACAGGGCCCCAAGCCAGTCCCATCCTCTCCCCCACAGCACACCCCTCTGATTAAACAAACATCAAAGGCACAAAGAATGACATTCTTTGTTTTCTTATATTCAAGAAACAGTTGTCACCAGGCATTGCGCAGGGACTTGGAAAGAAAGGCAGGAGGTGTAATTTCCATTGCCAAGTATCTTCTGGTCACCTGGAGCCTCCAGACGAGAAGTGCAGTGGTAGAGAACCCTGAGAGGCTTCAGGCAGAGAGCAGGACACAGAATTCCAGACCACGATGGACCTCATCACAGCAAGCGCCGTGTGGGTGGGCAGGATTCAGTAAGTCAGAGGAGGCTTTGCTGTGGGACTGGAAACTCCTTGAAAGAGGGTGGTTTTTATTTGAATATAAATGTTGGAAAAATCATAAGCCAAAGCATGCAGGGGTGTCATTTTATCCCAAATTGCTAAATTGCACTAAGGGCTGCCTATGGCTTCACTTGGGGATAGCCTGGGAAAGAAGCAGATAAATATAGCCCAAAAGAAGAAGCAGGTCACAGGAAAGCCGAAGGCAAAGGACCCACCTGGAAAGCAGAAAGGACCATAAATTAGGAGAGCCAGATAGCCCAAAGTAGGGGTTTCGGAGTCTTCAATCAGCCAAAAAAGAGTTGTGAGATAGAGTGGAAGGATGGCAGCTGCTCCTGTGACGAGCTCTGAACACGACCTTGGGCTGGGCTCCCACAAAGGAAAGAAGATGCAGATGGATGTGAGTAAATACTCCCTGTGGGAAGGCTGGTGTGTATCCTCTCTCTACAGAGAGGCAAGTGCAAATGGCATGCATTCCATCTTTAATTAGAAGAACACTCCATGTTTTCCTTCGGGCAGGTCCCACTTGTACTACAAGTAGATAAGAGTTTTTCAGTAGCTGGAGGCACAGACCGCAGGGCTTTTTAACTGAAATCTCCTTCCCCAGACAGGCAGGAGGACTGAGAGAGCAATTACTTTGCATCACACAGACTCACTCTCTTGAACAGCTCTGTTTTGAGACAGGAAATTTGACCAAGCAGCTTCAGTTGTCTTTGTGTCAGTTTCAAGTATCAAGTGCAAAAGAAAAAGGAAAGAAAAAAAAAAAGATTTCAGACACCACCTGCTGAGCTTCCCCAATTTAACAAACATGTGAGGTCTGGAGAGAGCAACCGAGTGCTTAAAAAAAAATCAGATAGACCCTTTATTCAGTTGGTGGCAGTTTCTAAAGGCTGCTCTGTTCCTAATGCTACTCCTGAGGACCGGAAGGGCACCTTTGTGACCCATTAGGGGCAATTTAATCAAATACATCCAGGCATCAGTACAGTATGCCAGGAACAGCTCTGTGAAGATTGTGGCTCCTGCTCTTACGCAACTCCTCAGTAGGCTGGGTATTTGGGAAACAGGATTCTGTGGACATTAGAAACAGTTTCCTTAAACTTTAAGAGGACCCAATACACAGGATACCTGCTAAACTGTCTTAAATAATGAGAAAGTAAGTCAACTAAAAATCACTTCCGAAATCTTCAAAGCCAGCATCCTGGAAGCTGGAAGGAAGGAGCCTCAGACAGCCTCTCGCCTCAACCCCCCCATCTGGTGAAAGCACAGACATGGTAGATGGATATCTAGCAGATTTACATATTTCATTAGTATTCCCTCCACTCGTTGTGAATGGAGGGAAAAGTTGTTCCCAGCTTGTATTCTGTGAAAGAACAGATCCCTAGCTCACCAGGGATAGTCTCTCAAGTAGTAGGACCATGTGTGTGGCTGAAAACTCAGGGGGAAGGGACAATCTGTTGCCAGGACTCGTGCCTAATGCTCTTTTAGTTCCCATCAGCTGAGACCTCAGTTCTCGCACAAGCTCCCACCAAAATCCCCATAGGGAGGGGTGCTGAGCGGAACAGGGGAAGAGAAGCAGTTCATGGGGCCTGCGTTAGCATTACCAGAGGAAGAGAGAGCCAGGACACTGCCAAAAGCACAGGCCAGGTCTCTCTCCTCCCCCTTCACGGAGACACCGGGTTGTCATCTTTTTGGCTGTCCACTCAAGCCTGGTGCTGAAGTGCATGCTTTATATTCGTCTCTGTCTAGCGTTCTCAAATCTCTGTGAAAGAAGGCAGATACTGTAATAGGAAATATGTTTTATGACAGTTTTAGAAATTATTTCTTCAAGAAAAAGTATCGTAAGTTTAGATTTGGCAAAAATCTTGTTTTCTGCTTTTAAAAAAGATGCCATTCTTTTTTGATGGACACTGAAATCTAAAGCAGTATTTTTGAGGTTCCTGATACTGGCCACTCTCCTAGGAATAATGATATAACATGACTCTGCGCCATGGTGCTAAATCCCAGGGAAAGTCAGGTTCACAGAACTAGCATCATTCAGCTGTCCACTATCCTCCTGTCGGAGGACCTGACTACTCAGCCGAAGGGAGGAAACCCAGAGGTTTTTACTTTCTCTGCACACATCCTCCCTTGTGGTCTAAAAACAGTTATCTCACCCTTCCTAGTGTGGTCTGCTCAATGCAAAAGAGTTACCAGTATCTAGTGGAACTCCTGTTTAGCACTCTTTTCTTTAAATAGGTTTCTGACTCAGAAAGTCTTGTATAGATTGTTATTTTGAGCCAGATTCTCTCAATGTGGAAACTCCTTAGGATTACATGGGGCTCTCTGGAGGCAGGAACTAATTCTTTCAAACCCATAGCATAGCATCTAATAACCACCTTTGTACCATATACACATGAGTTATAAAAGGTGAGCGAGTGTGACTGTTAACCAGGATACTCATTTATTTTTTTCCTCTGACTTTGCCTGTAAGCTGGTCTAGGGCATGATCACAAGCAGCAAAGACACAGAAGCATGAAGAAGTCACAAAAATTGATGAGAAATTTGGTTTTGGAAGGTGATGCCTGGTTGATGCTGACTTCTGTAAACTAACTCTGGATTGTCTGAATCCTTCCCAGTTTACTTGCAGAGGTGAGGGTGTACTATGTAGATAATATTGAAGGGTAGTTTTTTCTTGTAATGTCACTATAGCAAGAGGATATTCATCATTCAATGGTTCCCATTTAAAATGTTAATATTTATGGAATCTCAAACGTGGCTTAGAAGAAACGGTCACCTTACAGAGGACTTTGCAAAGTCTCCTTTTTACATGTATTGAGATATTCCATCAAGGAGCCTACAGAGGCTTTAAATATCATCTCTATGTGGATGACTTTCAATTTATGTTTCCAGCCTAGACTTTTCCCCTGAACTCCAGATTCACACATCCGACAGCATATTCAACACCTTCTCTTAGATTTCCAATGGATGTTTCAAATTATAAAACTATAGTACATATTTTATCCCCCCACTTAACCTCTTTTGCCCACCACTTTCACTATCTCAGTGAATGGAAAACCCATCCTTAGTTAGGCAAGAAGCCTGGAGTCATTCTTGATCCATTTCTTTACCTCACACTTTACGTCAAATTCATCAGCAGACCACACTTTAGCCGAGCTTTCAACTTATATCAAGAATCCTATTACTCTTTTACCCCTGCTGCTAGCATGTCATCCAGCCACTACTGCTGCTCACCTTAATCATAACGCTAGCCTCCTAACTAGTCTCCCTCCTTACATTCTTGTCTGGCAAAAGTCTTTCTCAACACAACAGCCAGAATGATTCTATTAAACAATGTCAAGTGTTATTCACCTCTCAAATCTTCCAATGGCTTTCCATCTCTCTTACAAAAAAATTCAGATTCTGACAATGCCTACAGGACACAACTTGCTGCCCAATCTGTTCTAGGCATGGTTTCCCTCCCTTTCTTCTTTCTTTTCTACTTTACTCCTGTTTTTTCTCCTCTGCCCTTAGCCACACTGGCCTCCTCTCCTTACTTAAACATCTACACGTACAGTCCTTTCTCAGGACCATCTGTTAGGGTGCTCTTTCTCACTGATATTTACCTGGTTTGCTTCCTTACCTCTTTCACATCTTAGGTCAAATACCTCCTTAATGCAGTCCACCCTGACAGATCTACTTTAATTGCAGCTCCTGCTCAATCACCCTTGCTCAACCATGTTTATGTTCCCTAATACTTAGCACCTTCTAAAATACTAAAAGTGATGATTTGTAGTGCTTGATATTGTCCATATCACAAGAATGTGAGTTTCTGGGAATAAAATTCTGTGTTTTGATTTATATTTTCACTGAGGTAATCCCAGAACCTAGCTCCTTGGTATGTACTTGATGAACAAAAAGATGTCTGTTTCCTTTGAAATAATTTGCTTAGCAATGAAAGTATTGAATCTGTTCATTCCAAAGCATCAAAACTGTCAGTGAGAGGTACCAGCCTGGTCTGCATCACAGATGCCTGACTTCTCTGTAAAATAATACTTGCTATAGAAATTAAATTGTTTAAAATAAAGATATTAGTAATATTAACTTACACAAAGTGTTTTTCTTATTTCTTTCATTAAGCATTATACACTTCCCAACTGATATTTTTTAATGGAAGAGTAGGAAGATGAGAGATAGAAGACAGACTATAAATTTAAGGTACACTTAAAGCTAGAATTTTCTCAAAAATAAATAAAATAAATAAAATAAATCTCTTAGGAACATAGGTGCAAAAATCCTCACCAAAGTGCTAGTAAACCAGATGCAATAGCACATCAAAAAGATAATTCACCATAATCAAATGGGATTCATCCCAGAGATGCAAGGATGGTTCAACATACACAAATCAATAAATGTGATTCACCACATAAACAAAAGAAAAAACAAAGTTCATATAACCACCTCAATAGATGTAGAAATAAAATAAAATCCATCACCCACCCTCAAACACACAGCCAACATTGTACTGAATGGGGAAAAGTTGAAAAATTCCTCCTAAGAACTGAAACCACACCAGGGTGCCTCCTGTCATCACTTCCACTGATCATAGTTGGAAGTCCTGGCTGAAGCAATCAGATAAGAGAAAGAAATAAAGGAAATCTAATTCAGGAAAAAAGAAGTCAAACTATGCCTATTTGCTGATCATATGATCTTGTACACACCAAACTCTAAAGACTCCACCCAAACACTGCTAGAATTGATACGTAAATTCAGCAAATTCTCAGGTTACAAAATCAATGTACACAAATCTTTAGCGTGTTTATACACTGATAACAGTCAAGCTGATTATCAAATCAAGAACTCCATACAGGCTGGGCACAGTGGCCCATGCCTGTAATCTCAGAATTTTGGGAGACCGAGGCAGGTGGATCACCTGAGGTCAGGAGTCCAAGACCAGCCGGAGTAAGAGTGAGACCCCATCTCTACCAAAACAGAGAAACTAGCTAGGCATAGTAGTGAATGCCTATGGTCCTAGCTACTTGGGAGGCTGAGGCAAGAGGATTATTCAAGCCCAAGATTTTGAGGTTGCTGTGAGCTATGACATCATGGCACTAGTGAGACTCTGTCTCAAAAAAAAAGAAAAAAAAAAACAGAAAAAAAGAATGCAATACCATTTTTAGTAACTACAAAGAAAAGAAACTATCTCAGAAAATACCTAAGGAAGTGAATGATCTCCATAAGAACTGTAAAAACTGAGGAAGGAATCATAGATAACACAAACAAATGGAAAAACATCCCATGCTCATGGATTAGTAAAATCAACATCATTAAAATATCTGAAGTGCCCAAGGTGATTTACAGATTCAAGACAATTACCATCAAAATACTAGGATATAGTATTTCACATATCTAGAAAAAAGAATTCTAAGCTTCATTTGGAACCAAAAAAAAAGGATCCTGAATAACCAAAGCAATCTTAAGAAAAAAGAACTAACGTAGATGCATCAAATTACCTGACTCTAAATTATACTATATACAAGGCTAGTTCCATGGATCAATGGAACAGAATAGAAAATGTAGAAATAAAGCCATCTACTTACAATCAACTGATCTTCAACAAAGTCAAAAACATTCGCTGAGGAAGGAAGTCTTAGTCAATAAATGATGCTGGGGAAAGGATAGCCACACACAGAGGAAGGAAACAGGATCACCACCTCTCACCATAAAATTAACTCAAAACGGACAAAAAATTTAAGTGTAAGGCATGAAATCAGAAAAATTCTAGAAGAAAATGTAGAAGGAATTCTCTTAGATATCAGCCTAAATGAAGAATTTATGACTAAGACCCCAAAGGCAAATATGGAAACAACAAAAATAATACATGGGACTTAATTAAATTAAAAAGCTCTGCATAGCTAAGAAAATAATCAACAGAGTAAAGAGACAATGTTCAAAATGGGAGAAAGTATTTACAAACTATACATCTAATAAAGGGCTAATATTCAGAACCTACAAAGAATGCAAACATATCACTTTCCATACATGAAAGAAAAAAATTTTTAAATGGGCAAAAGACATGAACAGAACCTTTCAAAAGAATTGACAAATGACCAATAAACATGAAAATATGCTCAACATCACTAACCATCAGGGAAATGTAAATTAAAACCAAAATGATATACCACCTTACCCTTATCAGAATGGCCATTACCAAAAAGTCAAAAAACAATACATGCTGGGCAACACCCGTGGCTCAAAGGAGTAGGGCCCTGGCCCCATATACCAGAGGTGGCGGGTTCAAATGCAGCCTCAGCCAAAAACTACAAAAAAAAAAAAAAAAGAAAGAAAATACATGCTGTTGTGTGTACAGAGAGAGAGGAATACTTATACCCTATTGGTGGGACTTTAATTTAGTACAACCTCCATGGAAAACAGTACTGAGATACCTCAAAGAACTAAAAGTAGACCTACCATTTGACCCAGCAATCCCACTACTGGGTATTTGCCAAAAGGCAAACAATTCATTTTACCAAAAGGACACAAGAACTCAAATGTGATCACATCACAATTCATAACTACAAAGCTATGGAGTCAATTTAAGTGCCCATCAATTCATAAGTAAATAAAGAAAATGTGGCCTATGCAGAGAGTGTCAAAAAAATGTATATACAATTTAAGAAAGGAAAAAAAGCTATATTAAATTTGTAATACTCAAGTCACATTTGACTTCTTCAATTACAAGAGGTCCTCCATGTGACTTGCTTCCATCCTTTGTTATTGCTGTATATGAAGTATACCATAGAGTACTACTCAGCCATGAAAAATAATGAAATAATGTCTTTTGCAGTAACTTCGGTGAAACTGGAGATCCTTATCCTAAATGAAGTATCTCAAGAATGGAAAAACAAACACCACATGTATTCTCGAATAATTGAGAGATAAACATGGGCATGCACAGGCACAAAAAGGTATAAAAGTCATTGGAAACCCAAAAGGGGTGAGGGGAATGAGGGGTAAAAGCTTACCTATCAGGTCCAATGAATATCGTTATGGTGGCAGGCACTAAAAGCCCTGACTTACACAAGCATTGCACAAGGTATCCATGTAACAAAAACATTTGTACTAACTTTAATATATTGAAATTTTTAAAAAGCAAATTTTTTAAAATATTATTTGGATTGTTTTTACTATCTAGATAAATAGTTATGTAGAAGGTGTGTTGTGACATTTTTAAAAAATTATATTCGGTCTCTCTTGCTCCTTCATGAGCTCTCTCTTTGAAAGTGCTCTAAACTTTCTCTCTGTTCTTTCTAAATAAAATCTCTCTTTGCTACCCTGCAAAAAAAGAACCCCTTATTCATAAGGATCTGTTCTGAGTAGCAACTATTAGTTGGGACCATGAACATGGGTATCAAATATCACTCAGTCCTACCGCTAGTTTTGGAGAACTGAGGAGTGGCAAATAGTAACCATTGTTTTCCCTCTGTGATCCAAGCCAACTGAGGGATGAGCTCCGTGTATATGGACAATTAGAGATTGAGATGTGGGCTTTATTGTTGGTAAATTTAAAAAAAAAAAAATCCAGGAAAGATACAAACATGGTATCCTTCTACTGGCAACCCCTTTCCCACCAACAGTCCAGTCTTTGGGGCCGCCCACTGAAGAAAGGGCTTGGGTCTGCTGAGTAGCTATTTTTAGCAGACCAATTAAAATGGAAAATACCGCAGAGCCTTGACAGTGAGGAAGGAGAGGTCTGGGTCTGCAGAGCTGCCTCTAGAAAAGAGGGCACATCTGGACATAAAGAAGCTATGCTTATCAGAGCAAAACACAATCACGTTGGAGCAGGAAGATTTGAGAGCAACAGGGGAAAAAAGCCCAAGTTACACGCCCAGTGCCCAGGTCCTTCTCCCAGCCAAAAAGATCAAGTAAAAACTTCCTTGGGTAGAAGTTTGTGAGAGAAAGAGGAAAAACGGAAAGTCTTCTCCTCAGTAACCTGGGATCCCTGGAAAATTCTCCTGCCTATAGTGAGTAATAACAGAAAAAAATGTTAAAAACAGCCTAATCTTGTAAATTCAACTTCCTGTCTTTTTTAAACCAGAGGACACAAAACTGGCTACGGAGTCTTACTTCAGATCTCTGAGTCCAAATAATACATTTTCTACCATTCCCACTCGTATATATACAGCACTCCTTCAGATTTGAAGGAGCATATGTTTTCATCACCATCTCTACCGGCAAACCAATCCTCCTGAACCATCTTTTTGCTTTTCCTGCCTGCCTCAAGAAACCTTACATTCTGAGAATTTCAGATGAAATATCACAACATTTGTTGTCATTGTAAAAGATCATTTAATATTCCGTGGGCATATGCCATATGTTTTGAAGGAAGATGATAAGTACTGTTTTGTCACTTTTTCTTGGCAAAATGCAAAATGGAGTGAAAACAAAGACACTTTCCATACATGAAGCTTTAAGAAAATATTGGGGGAAAAAATCACAAACCGAGTTACAATGTTCCACTTCTGAATTTTCTGGTTAGAAAAGAGGTCCACAGTTATTCTTCTACCATTTTACAATAGATAGTTGTTTGCACTGGGCCTTGGCCAACACAGCTTTGTATCTGATGGAATTCTACACGGTCTGCTCATTGAATGAATGAAGACTTGTTTTTCTAATGATAAAATTTATATGATAAATTTAGAATGCAGTTGTTTTCTTAAATAAAAGCAAATATGTCATATATATATAACATATGTATATACACACCTAAAAATCTTTTACGCATTTTATTTATAAAACAAAAAAGCAAGTACCCCGCTAGTCTTGCACTCCGGAATGCATCGTGACATGAATATAGGTGAGTGCTCTGCAGTAAGAGTAAGGTTCACGCCATAGAATTAAATGCTTTAAAATAGAACAGTTACTATCTAGGGGAATAATAAAAAGATACACCAAGTAATATGTAATCACAGTGTCACACTGGGTGGGAAATCAATGAAAAAAACTAGGTAACCATTTTACAATAGAATATTTGTGTTGTGGCAATAAACACATGAAATTTTATAATATCTAGAGACATTAAAATTTAAATGTTCTAGTTACCTATTACAAAAAAACTCATTCTATGGCTAGAATTAAAAGAAACAATTAAAACATGTTGGAAATATGGCAGACTATATATTGTAAATGCTCTAAGCAGCACAACTACGTGCATCTTTACTATTAGGGCAATAAATGCAAGTGTTGTCAATCAAATGACAACGATACTACTCTCAAAGGCTTGAGACAATTTTGACTACATTAGGTTGTCATTAAATTCTAAAATACCCAGCTAGCTATAAATTGCATTCTTAAATAAATCATGATAAGCATTCAATTCTGAGTGGTTGTACCCTTTATTTAGAGTGCAACCACTTCAAGTAGCAACAACACCCAAAAGGACTATTTTAGGTCTTTGTGATTAATGGTGAATTATACTTTTCCATACCAAGTAGCTCAATGCATGACTTCAGAGATATAAAATGTCTTGGCTTGGCTTTTGTAGCTATAAAATGGCTTAATTCTAACAAAATTTCCATTTCAGAATGAACTTGTCCTTAAAACATACGAGATCACCCCTTAAACGGGACTATTATCACGGATAGGGGTATAGAAGAAAGATTTTTTTCAAAAAAAAGTGCCTAAAAGTAGAATAGTAGTGAGTCATGTGGTTCCTTCTGTATGGAACCCAGTAGCTACCCTATAAAGACCTGTACTTTCTTCTCTGGAAAGGTCTTGGATGGAGTCATGTTTACTATGGGTCTAGTAGAAGCCAAGACCCTTTAGCTACTTGATTCATATTTCATCTCTCAAGGGAGTAAAATCAGCCAAAAATATGATAGCAATGGGAAAAATCAGTACAAAGAAAATGTAGGTCTCTTTACCTACTATTCCTGGCAATAGAGTCCCTTTCACTATATAGGGTGAACATATCTTGCTCTGTAAGCCTATATCTTGCTCTTATTCTATAAACCTACCTTTCTCTTTCTCCATAAATTTTGTTTCATGCTTGCTTTAAAAAAAAAAAAAAAAGAAAAGAAAGAAAAGAAAATGCATTTAAACAATACAAAAATAATTATTTGCTTTAATTTTTCCAAATATTGAATTAAAATTGGTAAATATCAAAAGATACCCAGGCATTGAGATTTTAATTTTATTCCTAACAATTTGGGACCCTTAATAAAGGGCCTGGAAAAGGCAACCTAGCTAAATGGATTTTTTCTTTTTATACCATGTGTTTTCCTCTGGCTGTCCCGGCCAGAGCTGACTTCTTACACATTGCTTTGCCAGACATAACAGAGAAAGGCACAATCCCTGTGATTAGCATTATGTGAGGAATAAACAGTCTGTGGCTGAAGCTGCAGGCTCTAAATAGCTTTCTAACCTAGGTATGACCAAGACATGTAATATATACAGCAATTTGCTCAATTACATACGTAGTAATTTTCTCTGGAACTCATCATGCCCTTTCCAATTTCATAACATGTATGTCTAAATAATATCTACTGTAATTTTTGAGCAGTATGGGTAGGAGCATATTGTGTCTGGTATTAATGCATCTCAGTGAATTTTTTATAATAATTTGGAAAGCTATACCTATTCCTTCCCCCTCACACACACACACGCCATTAAACTTGGAGAATGAAGACAAAAAACATCTATCACCTATCTATGAGATACAGCTTTAATGTATTCAGCTGCAGATGTTCTGAAATCACAAGAAAAAACATATTATAATGCTATATTTTACAAAATATAAGGGTGTTCCTATAAATAAACACATATAGAATACTTAAGTCACAATTCAAGTCATTCGTTTGAAAAATGTATCAAATCCAATAAGCATCTTATGTGCTCCAATTTGAATGTTTTTGACTTATTTGGGCAATGTTTCATAATCTATGTAATTAAAGAGCTCCTTATCAACCATCAGCTGACCTGAGAAATATTTATAACAGAAGAACCTAAAAAGACATTCCAGGAAATCCACCTATTTGCAAGTTCAATGGGGGAATTCCCATTCAGATAGAATCAAATGCATGCCTCTGAATTACACCCACATCCTGATTCTTAACATTTGTGAAAAATGAACGCTGATCAAAGCAGCTGTAATATTGATAATAGATCTAGTTTGAAATTTTTATTTAAAAAAAAGTTCCTGCCTTATTTTTTAAAATTATGTAATTGATTTTATGAAAAATATGGACTTTGAACATATTGGATAGGAAGCACATCGGGCAGTATAAATTTAATAAGTTAGCAATTCTCTTTTAAACTTACAGAATTATAATTGATTCACATACTACGTTAATCAGTTGTATTTTTGGTATAGAATTAGGTATAGAATTTGGTTTAGAATTTTGGTATGGAATTAGACCCAGTTGAATTAGTAGGAATTTTGGTTCTGAAGTATGACTTATTCTAAAAATTTAAGAAAAATAAAATGGACCACAAATTCATCCTCAGCTCACAAAGTGATTTGGGGTGAGTGGGGAGAACTGACCGGCCAACATGGAGAATTGACTCGAGTGTACAATTTCCCTATTATGTCATTCTTGCAGAGATTTCCAAATGTCCATTGCTTAAATTCAAAGCAATAATTCCATAAAAATTTAGTAGAAGTTTTCAGTATATTCCAAATAAATGTTGAAACACCACTACCATCTCCTATCCAGCAAGGATCAATCCTTAGGTTGACATGGAAGAACTAAAACTGTTCTGGAGTTTTGGTAATTCAATTGTAAACCTAAAGAGATAACATCATTCTTTTGTTAAGCATCTTATTGTTTCTTATAAACAGGTTCCTATGGGGTTTTTTGTCTATTATTAATCCACAGAATGTGTAATAACGAGTTGACCTAAATTATCGTTTAGGTCAGCAAACCATATGGTGGTGCCAGCAATTCATACAGTGGCAGAATTGGTCGAACCCAGGTTACAGTGTTTAAGCTCTTCAGAGAAGAGATGCCTCAGAAGTTTAAAATATTAGTGTTATCTTTTTAAATGCCATTATTCTTATTTGTCCTGGTAACAGGCCTTCGAGAGGAAAACAGCTAAGAAAGCCCAGTGTTGAGGGTGGAGCATGAAGCCAGAAGTCATGAAAGTTGGTGCAAGCTTCAGATCTCCCTTTGGGAAGCTGGGTTACCCTACATAAAATCACGTATCTTCCCTTGGCCTCTCTCTCTCCCTCTAAAATGAGAAGGTCTGGTTATAGCAGGGGTCAATAGATATTTTTCTGTAAAGGGTCAGGTAGTAAATATTTTAGACTTTGCAGACCATGTGTGATTTCTGTTCTGTATTCTTCTTTGCCATTTTTTTTCAAAAGCATAAAAATCATTCTTAGTTCAAAGTCCATACAAAAATAGGTAGCATACTGATTTGGAGTTGCAGGCCATTTTTTGCCAATCTCTATATTACAGGATAACTAATGTCTCTCACAGGAATAAAATTTCATTTTTTGTTTAACCATGGCTTTGATTAACCATGAATTCAAACCACTCTTTCATAGGGTATGCCCACACATTAATACTAGTGATCTTGGTAACTAAAAAAAGAGAGAATGCCAGCAACATCTTAAAAATGTTCCTAAGACTCAAATTACTGCAAAACTTTCAATCAACCACACATTTTTCAACCCTTACACTTCAGGTAATTGTATACCTGCATAGAGGAAGTGTTATTTATTCCACATGGATGATTTCTTATCCTGAGGGATACATATTATATATACAGAAACAATATGTCAAGATGAAAGTTATTCATATGTCAAATATAGCTTGCAAATCAACCCACCACTATGTCAACAAAACATTCTATCACCACTGGTAGTATCTCGAAAGCAAATGCCCAGGTGTACCTTCTGATCTTCCACAGCAATGTGGGTGGATATATCTCTGAACAATAGCAATACTGATCCTTTGTAAATAAAAATCCTATATACTTATCCTATATTTTTAAGAAATGAAGGGAAAAACTATCATTTATTGAACAGAAAGTATGTGTAAATCCCTTAAAATGCACTAATAATGATAACAAACACTCATAAGGCCTTCCTATGAGCCAGGCATTGCCCAAACTACTTTATATGTACTAACTCACTGAAATCTAGAAACTACCATAAGTATTAAATAATATTATCATCCCTATGAGATGGATCTTACTATCACAGACATTTTTACAAGTAAGGAAATAAAGAGCCAGGGAATAAAAAGTGTACAGAGCTGGAATCTCTAATCTCCTTTCTGTTGTCTTTCCTTTCTTTTATTAATTTTTAACAAAATGCAAATAATCAATAGTAATGCAATTACGTTCATGAACTCACCCAAGAAAAAATGCTGCATTCCTCATTGCTGAATATCACTATGGTCACCTTCAAAGTACTCCCCCCCCTTGGGAAGCTATGTACCAATGCCAGTGCCTAATCCACCCTTCAAAGTAATTTTGAAACTCTTTTTCTGGAATGACATAAGACCTTTTGTCATATGGCACACAAAAACATGCAACAATAATGAACACCACTCAGCAAGACACTGTCACGTGTTGACATGAACACAACTGTGAAACATTGATATACCAAGGTTATGACATTGTACCAAGTTGTTTGTACTGTGCTGCCAATGTAAGCACACAGTGGCAAGTCTGCAAACTTAATTGTCAGACCTCACACCATTGCTTTGAAGAGCAGACTAAGCACTGGTGTCAGTGCATAATACTAAGGGGAGTACTTCAAAGGTAATTGCAGTGACATTTACCCATTAGGTATGCAGCAGCTTTTCTAGGATGAGTTTGTGAACTTAATTGCCAGACCTTGTATTGTCACTTAGGCACAGATTGACACTAAAATTTGAATCTATTGGACTCCAGATCTGAGGTGCTGGATATTCCACTAAAGCCCAGGGTACAACATTAGTTGGAACTCTAGGATTACTTGAACACAGGCTCCATGTGATTTACAGGACAGCATCACATTCTCTATTAGGGCTGAATGCCGCCCACTAGGCATCATATGCCTCTGTACCTGCCAACACCTAGTATGGGATTGTTACCAATAGGAAAAGCCATAATACTTTTACAATTTGAAGTTACACCTGATGAGCTGTTTCAAAATGCGCATAAAATTTAAAATGCCTTGGTGCACTAGAAAAGTTTACATAGCAGCTCTAACTGCCTAATTTGAAAACAGGAAGTAGGTGAGGTCCTTGTAGCACCTTACTTCTAGCGCTCAAGTACTGAGGACTGAAAGGAATAACTCTTTCCTAATATTTGACTTAAAAACTTTAAAGACAGACTGTTATTTTAGAGATCTGACTTAAGGCTTAGTTTCTCTTGAGCCCATAAAATAAAATGGATTAAAGAAACCACAGATGTGGTGGAAAGAAGACGGATTTGGACCCAGTCGGCCTGGGCATTGAATTCCATTTCCATCAAATGCTATCTGTGTGCTTACACATACCACTTAAGTCAGCTTCCTTTCTTTAGAGAGGACACAAATTATACTGACTTTGTATGGTCATCTAGGAGAGAAGATAATGTAGGTAGAGTGCCTGGTACATAATAGGTGTTCCATAGAAGATAACTCTTATTGTGAATTAAATACACTGTACACGGGTTTGACATGTCAAGAGAAAGACTTAATATTTGTGTACTGCAATCAGCCCTCCTTACATTCTTCACTTGAATTGTTACCACCATATAGTTATTTATAAATACTTATTCAGTTCTCCCAAATATATAAAACATGGCAAGGTGCATCTTTAGATCAGAAATATTTATTTAGTATTAGTTTTGCAAGCATGAAACATAGTTTATTGAGGAAAAGAAAGGTAAGTTTAGAGAGTAAGGGCAAGATACAAGCTTAAAGAGCAAGATACGTTCACCACAGAAAGAGGACGGGCCTTCATTGCCAAGGTAGGTAGGCAAAGAGGCCAGAAGTGTTTACCTTAAAGAAGAAATGCCAAGAATTATTCTTTTTTATTTAAATGGGTACCTTTCACATACCCTGGCCCCTTACACCTGTCTCCAGACAAATAGAAACAAACCATCACATATGACAAGGTGTATAAAATTGCAAATTCTTCCTAATATGGAAAATGTTTATCTGGAAACTGAACTAGTTTAGAATATGATTAAAGCTGGCAGGAAAATCACCTATAAATAAGTATAATAATAGAAAGTAGCTGGTTGTGTAAATGAGCTATTGTGTGGAAGAATTCTACTACCAAGATGATACCAATATACACTTCATAGCATCATGGACTTTGGTAGTAAGAAAGGTTTTTGGTCGTAACAGGCTGTTCTGCTGCCGCAAATTATTGCTTACCTTACTGCATTGACTACAGGCAATGCAAAGCTAAATGGTACGTTCAACCCGAGTACTATTTTAACTAAGATGTGTTTCCTCTTGCCTTTCCATTTAATCTTTTTCTTGGAAATATTTTTAAACCATAAAAAATTTGCATATACAATGCACAAAAAATAAATGCTTTCCTCTAAGCAGTTTAAAAGTAAGTTTCCCAACATGATTCCCCAGCACCCTTGAATATTTTAGTGTGTAATTCCTACCAAGACATTCTCCTACATAACCTCAATAAAAACATCAAAATAGGAAATTACATTGATACATTATCATCATAAAATCCACAGATTTCACTAAAGTCCCACCAGTTGTTCCCATCATGTCATTAGTGACAAATGGATGTCCGAAATTATACGTTACATTAGTTGTGGTGTCTCTTCAGTCTCCTTCAGTCCAAAGCAGTTCCTGGTTTCATTCTTGACACGCATGACCTTGACATTTTTAAATAATACAGGCCGGTTTCTATAATACTCCCCCCCCCCCCAGTTTGCTAATATTTCTTTATAATTAGATTCTTTTATTTTTTTAATTTTTGCCAGAAATGTTACAGAAGAGGTGCCATATGCTGTTTGTGGCTTGTCAGACAGCTTATGCTTTTAAGTTGTTCAATTATTTGTGATGTTGACTTTAATCATTTGATTAAGGTGGAGTTAGTCAGGTTCCCATTGTAGACTTCCTCATTTTCTCCTTGTAATGAGTAAGTATTTAAGGGGAGATCTCTGAGACCAGAGTGAACACCCCATTTCTTATCAAACTTTTTCCCACTGATTTTCAGCATCCACTGAAGTTTGGCACATGGTGACTCCTAATTCCATCATTTCCCGCCATACATATTCTTATTCTAATTCAATCATTCCTTCTATGTACATTAGCTAGGAAAGGCTTTCTCTTTTCACCACTTAGTCATTATATATTTGTATGATTATTTTGTTACTTTGAGGTTCAAATTATCCCCGATTTGACCATTGAGTGCCCCTTCGTGCTGGTGTCTGTGTTGTGTGCTAAGCATGTTCTCCGTTTCTGGCACATGAGATTCCAGGGTTATCTTTTACTTACCCAGACCCAACAGTAAAATCTACTGTTTTTCCAAGGAGACCTGGCTCCTATTAGTGGGTAATTGAAATTAAGGAAACATGACCTGAGCACTGTATGTGTTCCTTGTTATTGGAGCATTATTGTTCCTAGACCCATACCCACATGGGTCTGATGAACACAAAATTTATTCTAGCTTTCCACCGGCCACATATTGAACAACACTCTCCAGCAATAAAATACCTAAGTTCTATTTTTATTGTTACATGAACTAATATGTTGTCCTTATTGTGTTTATTACTCTAATGTTTCCGTGTCTAGATATCTTCTCACACAGGCTCTCACACCTTACCCTGGACCACTGTCGTCATCTACCTTCAGGAAGATCCTTTGTAAATCCACGCAGATGTTGCCAGCTCAGGCCAAGTTGCTTCTGCCATCCTCCCTGTTCTGAACTTCACCCCAAGGAACAGGCCTCCATTGCTAGGGCCAGTATGCAAAGAGGCAAAAAGGCCAGAAACATTTATCTTAGAAAAAATGCCAAGGATTGTTCTTTGTGATTTACATGTGTACCCTCCACATACCCTTGCCCCCAACACCTGTCTCCAGACAAATACAAACAAACCACCACTTATAACAAGGGTATATAGAAGTGTGACTTCTTCCTAATATAGAAAATGTTTATCTAGAGACCAAACTAATTCAGAATGTGACTAAAACTAGTATGAAAACCACCTATAAGAAAAGTATAATAATCAAAAGTAGTTGCTTGTGTAGATTGAAAGCCTACCTTGGTCAACCCCACATTGTAGCTTTTGGAGGCCTGAATTATTCAACAAGGAGCAAAGATAGAAGGCAGCTGAGGAGGCAGAAAACTTCTCTTTGCCCTTTAACTTGGATTTTGGGATGGGCTTTTGTTCTATTTCATTAGTTTTATTATATATTATATATAATATATTATATATATAATAAATATAATATATAATAAATTATATATATTATTTATATATATAAATAATATATATATTTATATATATAAATATAACATATAATATATAATATATATATATAATAAATTGCCTTAGATCCTATTTGAAGGGTATAATCAATATAAAATGATGCAAACAGAAGTTCCAGTTGGAAGAATTCCAGAACAGTTCGTAACACTGTGAAAGTAGTGTTCGTCAAATCTGCATTTTAAGATCTCTCAGAACATGAAAGTCTATTTTCAGAAACATGCTTCACTCCACAAAAGCCAAGGCAGATAAAAAGAATGGCCCCAGGAACATTAGTGGCACTTTTGATTCCACACACCTTACTCGTACGGAGACTGTGTGCTCCTTGAGCATTTCACTTAACGTTTCTATGAGCTGATTTCATCATCCATGAAAGGGAAAGGCTTGCTCCCTTGCCAACCTCACAGGGATGTCATTTTGATTTTTATAAAGCACAAGACTATTTTTGAATTTCTCAATAATAGTATATTCTGAGCCTAAGACGGGGAGAAAATACACCATCACAAGTTCATGGAGCAGAGCCCCCTGTGGGTTTAGGATTAAAGGAAGGAATAGTTTCTCAGTTTACAGGACATGATGGCGTAGCTGTAAACAACCTTCTCCTAGCATCTAAAAGGAAGGTTTTCAGGCCTTGAATGGGCACAGAGCAAGCAGCCAAGGCCTCCGGGGAGGGGGCAACAGCCATGGTTCAGAGAAGCCTCATGTAAGTGGACAGGGCCCTGGCCATGCCTGGCCAGGGTCCTGTCTAACAGATGGAGACACAGCCAGGGTAAAACTCAGGGGCTGCCTCCACCTCCTCTCTCACTTACTACATACTCTGGAGCAATTAATTCAAACTATCTGGAGTCTACATTTTTCATGGCATGTTATGGGGTCAAATGAGATAGAGAGTAGAAAAGTCTGATTTACGTTAAGCTCTTTATAAATATTAGTAGATTCCAAAATGGTTTTTATTTGATTTTTTAGAACATATAAAAATATTTAGCACACTATTAATTATGATGGCAAAAACAAAACAAAAAATATGAAATTAGAAACAACATAAATGTCTATCAATCAGATAATGGCTGAATAAACTCTACTATCACTGAATGCCAGACAAATAAAAAGAAATGACAGCAAATTAAATGGAGAAGCAGGGATATGAATTCGGTTATTTTCTATTAAGCCAAACATTAAAGATATTGGCAAAAGAGTCAAACGATATTGGCAAAAGAGTCCCTCTTTTTATACTGATTTTTGGTTTTGAAAATATAGGCATTTTTAATCAAATACATTAATTGTGCTAACACACATGGATTTATCAGTGTCATTTTAAATGAATTAATACATAAATATTTTGATAACATTTCTCATCAAATGAAGATCATAAAGAAACCACAAATTTAATTAGAAAAATAACCAATAACACAATAGAAATATTGCTAATGACAAAGACTTTACGAAAGAAACTACAAGGGCCTGGTGCAGTGGCTCCCTCCTGTAATCCCAGCACTTGGGAGGCCAAGGCGGGTGGATTGCCTGAGCTCACAGGTTCAAGACTAGCCTAAGCCAGAGCGAGACCTTGTCTCTAAAAATAGCCAGGCAATGTGGCGGGTGCCTGTAGTCCCAGCTACTTGGGAGGCTGAGGGAATAGAATCACTTAAGCCCGCGGTTCTCAACCTGTGGGCCATGACCCACAAGAACTGTATTAAAGGGCCATGGCATTAGGAAGGTTGAGAACCACTGATAAGGCCAGGAGTTTGAGGTTGCTGTGAGCTATGATGTCATAAAGTATCAAAAAACAAAAAACAAAAAACAAAAAAAAAAGAAAGAAACTATAAGTAACTGGTAATTGTATAAAAAGATTTCCTAACTTTTGAAATCACATAAAACAAATTATTTTGCCACCATCTATAAGAATTTCTTGGACAGTGCCTGTGACTCAAACCCAACCTCGGCCAAAAACTGCAAAAAAAAAAACAAAAAAAGAATTTCTACTTGTCAGAAAATTCTTCTCTAATGAAACTCAATCTAATTTGAATGTAGAGATAAATAAAGGGAGAGGATTTTTTTTTTTTTCAGTTATTTAAACCAGAAAGTTATTCTGATTACACTGTCAATGAATGCTAGGTGGGCAAATGTACATATTGTTGCAGTAAAATAATCATTATCAGATGAGGAGGTGTCCTGAGGGTCTTGAGAATATATTGTAACCATCCATGGAAAATAACATATAATACACGGCAGTCCACCTTCAAGATCATTTTAGAGGTCAAAGAAAGACTTACGTGTAAAAATGATTTGATAACTACACAAATATGAGAAATTATTTGTTTTAGAATTGCTTTTGCCCCCCAAATCTGAGGCACTGGGAAGTGTTTGGGGCTTACAATATAGTACAGATAAACTACAGAATAAATGCACTACAGATAAAATGGGGAAGAGAGAGAGAAGTGCCTGGTTCCTAACTACTTATGTAGTATGTGAGGCCAGCAGGCAGGAAAGAAATGAGTATCTGATCAGAGGCTGCACAACTGCACAATGATATTCATAACTATTCAACAGTACATGCAGCACATCCTCAGAGAAACATAATAGTGCAATATTAAATTCAGAGCACAAAGTTATAGGGCAGAAGATATTTCAGACAGAAAATAAATGATAACTACATAGGGGTGTCTTTGACCATAACTTTGGGAGACAGAGGGTTAAAATGCCTTCAGATGTCACCTGCGCCCATATATCCTGTCTGCCTAATTCATGGTTCTAAGAACCACAACTTGCAATCCTCCAAGTACCTAGGGACAGTCTTTGCCATTAATTTGGGAGTGGCATTGCCTTTGCACTAAGTAGCAAACGGAGGAGGAGAATTAATGGCAGGGTATGGCCTTTACTCAGCAGAACACAGACAATAGTGGCTTGTGGTGTAAGGAGGAGACAATTAATTGCAGCATTGGTGTCTCTCAAATTCCCAGGTCTAAACCACAAAAATACCCACTCACGAGAGAGAGAGAGTCAGGAGAAATAGCAAAGGGAAAGGGACCCACAACCCATGGCTAAGTAAAGTGCGTCTGGCTAGCTCTGGACAAAGATGCCTTTGGCACCGAGCAAATGCATATCCTGACACCTCACGCAGCACAGGGTAACGCTTTTCTCCTCTGTGCCAAACCAAGGATTTAACACGATACTGAATGGTTTTAGCGTTCCCTTCTAGAAACTCTTACACAGCAGAGCACCTGTGGGTGTAATATTTGAGAGATACTGCTTTGCAAACAAAATTTCACTGTTCTCAAAGATATCTGTTAGGAATCCACTGAAAGTTTTTTTTTCCACTTGTTTGTTTATGCAATAAGAAATCCTATTGTGTGTGGCAGCTTTTATAAGGGGAAAATCAGCCGATCTCATCTCCTGTGTTCACTTCTTATCGTGTACTGTATCATGACTTTCCCTGAAAGCCACACCTACGGTCTGGTTAAGTAAGAGATACCAGCTTGGGAGATCTGAAGCAGGAAATACTAGGACAAATGGAGATGGACTCTCTCTTTGTGTCTCTGCCTCACTTCTATTCAAATAGGAAATAGGATGCCTCCAATTTTACTGATTACCAGTTTCAGTATCAATTTATCAAGACAATGATAGGCCCTTTACAAATGTCCCCCTAATGTTATTTTCCAAACAGAAGTAAGAGCTGACCTGTGGTTCGGGAGCTATTGTAAAAGAGCACATTGTACCTGTTCACTAACTCTTTTAGCCTTGCTAGCAGGCTGCTTAATTTAATGTAATTGAGACTTTATCCAAAGAACTCTGAGAGAATGTTTAAAACTGAGCTTTCTTATGTCCTCTCAGAATTTGGATTCATTTACATTAGGCTTAGCTCATGCCTCGTGTCAGCAACGTTGATCTCAGCACCAAGATTAGAGTCCCTCGGAAACTCGAGGCAGGCCCAGCAGAAAGCAGAATGCTGTCCACTCAGCTCTGCAAGTGACTCTCTGCAGAGAGACAGGCCCACTGCAGATATCCTGTCTTGCTCTTCAGCGGAAAGGCTACCTCCCTTGCAAATGCACAGTTGCAAAACGGCCTTATTTTAATTGCTAGCCATGTTGGCTCTGGCCCAGGTTCCTCAAATAAGCTGTATTCTCTCATCTAAAATTGGACAACAGACTACGCGGCGATATACCACCGGGAGCCTGCGGAAAGAATGGTGAGTCCATCAGGTGATTTGGGTTTAAATCCAGGTTCTATTAACTTGATTAGCTCCTGTCTCTAGCTTTTTTCTTTTCTTTTCCTTCTTTTTAAATTTTTGCTTGTTTTTCTTTTGTTTTTTATTTTACACAGGGTCTCGCTCTTTCACATGGGGTAGAATGCTGCGGCATCATAGCTCACAGGAACACAAAAGTCTTGGGCTCAAGTAATCCTCTTACCTCAGCCTCCTGAGTAGCTGGAACTACACGGTGCCCGCCACAATGCCTGGCTCATTTTTCTTTTCTTTTCTTTTCTTTTCTTTTCTTTTCTTTTCTTTTCTTTTCTTTTCTTTTCTTTTCCTTTCCTTTCCTTTCCTTTCCTTTTCGTTTCTTTTCTTTTCTTTTTTCTTTTTTATCACCCTCAATAGAGTACCATGGCATCACAGTTCACAGCAACCTCCAACTCCTGGGCTTAGGTGATTCTCTTGCCTCAGCCTCCTCAGCCACCACAATGCCCGGCTATTTTTTGTTGCAGTTTGGCCCTGGCCATGTTTGAACCCTAATTTTTCTATTTTTAGTAGAGACAGGGTCTTGCTCTTACTCAAGCTCATCTCAAACTCCTGATTTCATGTGATCCACCTGCCTCAGACATTTTTTCTTTAAAATGTGCGCAAATAAACAGCTCTCAGGGTTATTAGATTTTATTAAAATAAAATATGTGAAAGTGTTTTGCAAATAGTTAAGCAATACACAAATAGGATGTCTCCATTTGTTACAAGTTTTTCAATGCTATTAAAAATTAGAAATTAAGGCCATTAAGTCATAAAATGTCAAGACTAGAATAGTCCTTGCTGACTGCCTTGTTTTAATCAAATCATCGTAGAAGAGACAAAGTCCTATTCTGTTAAACAATCGTTTGTTGAGCTTCACTGTCCGAGCCAGGCTTGGTGCTGAAGCTAGGGAAACAAAGTTGATTAACAGGAATCCCTAGAGGAGTTAAGATCCAGGACAAGGAATCATTTGCCTAATATTTTACAGCTAAAGGCTTAAGAGCTGGAAATAAGATCAATAGAATCCTCATCTGAGCACCTGCTCGGGACACTTTGCTTTCATCGCTTCTGTATTAAGGCTTTTCTACCTGCCTAAAATCACAGGAATTTATTTAAGATTTTTTAATACTTTAAAAATACCAACCACTGCTCCTCCAAACAAATGCCACTTTGTGGCTCAGAGTAACCTAGCCTACTTCAGACTGCTCTGGGCAAGGCGAGTGCTGTTGCTCATTGCAGTAACCAACATCTCTTCTGTCCCTGCTCAGCTTGATTTTCTTCCAGGCTCCTGTTTCAGAGCCCAAGGATGCCAAAAGCCCTGGAACAGCCACACGGCAGTCTCCTACCCCATCCTCACACATACATGCCTCCTCGCATCACACTTTCCAGTCACAGTGATTTGTTTGAATACCATTATATTCCTCCTTTTTGCACATACTTCCCAGTTCCTAGAGTGCCTTTCCCCCTCTTCTCTATGTGGCAAATTATTCATCTGTAGAGAACTGAATCTCTGACTTAGACTCCACCCTCCACAGCCCCGAGCATTTTAATACCATCATTACATCCTTCAGCCTGCTCTATCACAATGATGCTTCACCTCGACGGCTAATGTTTGGATCTATCATCTTCCAACTCATGGATTTATCTGGTGAGCATAAAAAGGCCTTAAAGTCCATCCATTCCACCTGTTGGAGACAAAGGAACTGCCTTGTGGTTTCCAAAAATCATTTAGTAAACTAATCCCCAAATCTACCTTCAATTGTGTCTTTCCCTACATCAACCTGCCCTTCCATGAAGCATGACTGTTCATACCCAGTTCTCACCTTTGAGCTCACCTAAATGGTTTTCTACACATAACCTTGTGCTCCTCCTCATTCCAGGTTTTCCTGCACTTGACCACAGGTTTTGAATGGGCGATGTATGGCAAACTTTAAAGTCCAAGAAATAGCCTTGGTGTTTTTGTCAGGAGTGAGAAAGGACCTTTGAGGATACTGGCCATGGGACCTGTACAGCCCCCCAGCCCCCATCAGGGTGTTTCTCAGAATAGCTGGGAATAGCTGGGAGTATATGTGCTCCTAAGAGAAAATGTGGATCAGAGGTTAAGAGGAAAGACGGGATCCATAAACACAAGAAGAGAATCTGTCAATTAATTGTGAGAGCTTTAGAAAGAAAATTTTAAGTCCACAGTGAAAGAATGGAGCTAGAGATTAAGGACTGAGAATTTCAGAACAGATTGGGGAGAAGAACATTAAGCGAGAAAACTAAAAAGTACCAGCCCCAGGCTGTCAGCAACTCCAGCGCATCCGGACCTGCTTCCTCCTGGAGAGTGGACAGAGGAACAGTTTACTGTTCAGCAACCACAGGATTCAACCAGAAATGTCTGTGGAGGAAACCAGGAAATACAAATCAGTAAGATGACTCTCTAAGAAAGCTGTGCTCTCCCTCCAGGACCCCACACTTTAAACTCACTTTTAATAATAATAGAAATAATACATTTAAAATTGCTTTTGATTTGCTATCACTTTCCCATCAAATCCCTAGTGCAATGATTGGTGAGATATAGTATCTGAAAGTTATAACAATTATAGTCCAACACCATCATCCCCCTACAATCCTTAACCATAAGGTTTCCCCGCCAAATTTTTTATGACTATGGATAGGGAACACAAAACCCGCCATAGTAAGGAAGGATAGAAGCAAACTGGAACAAAGGAGAAATTCTTGCAAAAGAAATTTTCCAAAAAAATTATTAAAAGGCTGGGCGTGGTGGCTCATGCCTATAATCCTAGCATTCTGCAAGGCCAAGGTGGGCAGATTGCCTGAGTTCACAGGTTCGAGATCATCCTAAGCCGTAGCAAGACCCCATCTCTTAAAAATAGCCAGACATTGCTGCAGATGACTGTAGTCTCGGCTACTTGTGAGGCTGAGGCAGGAGAATCACGTAAGCCCAAGAGTTTGAGGTTGCTGTGAGCTATGACGCCATGACACTTTACTGAGGGTGTCAAAGTGAGACTATCTCAAAAAAATAAAAACCCTCCTATGTGAGTTTCAGGCTCTATCTGACCAGCTGTACTTCAGTTTCCTCTGATATAACTTAGGAAATTCACCCAGTGCAGTGCTTCTTGGGGATTCTTGGGAATTCCATTAGCTCAAAAATGCAATCATTCGTTACATTTTGTGACATTAGAATAAGCTAATTCCTTTCTCATATGAAAGCCACGTTAGTCACCTTGGACAGGCAGCCACTGCAGGTGTCTTCAACAAGTCAAACATGGAGATGGCTGTGCTCTGGACGTAAGCCAAGAGATCTGTTTGAGTTCTCACTTTCGCGTTTAGCTGAAGGATTTTTCAACTAAATTCCTTAGCTCAGTAGTTCTCAAAATCTGATATATACCAAAATCTCTCACAGGGCTTGCTAAAATAAAGCCTTCCATGTCCGTCCATCCTCCAGCCCCCTCACAGAGTCACTGAGGCAGTCCCTGGGTGGGCAGGGCGATAGATTTCGTGTGTCAAACAACTCACCAAATGATGTGGATGCTGCCAGCCATGAGACCACACTTTGAGAACAACTGACTTTGTTCTCTGCACAGAAAATCTTGGTAAGTCAGATGTTGATTGTTATGTGTTTTTCCAATTATAATTTTTAATCTAAATGAAAGTTTTTAAATTCAGCCAATTCATTGTTATTACTACTTTATATTTCAGCCTGTTGTTCTGCTTGTTGATATCTTTACAAGAACCACTGCAACTAGAATCAAAAGTGCTAGGGGCAAGTTCTGGTTTGGATTTTACCAGCTGTGTAACTGTAAGCAAATGCCATACGCACCCAGCCCCTTTTCTTCATCTGAAAGTGGTGTTAAGAATTCCAAATGATCTTATAGGGCTGCTATTAACTTCTGGAGTTACAGTAAGTCTTGAATTCCATCTCTGCCATGAATTAGCTCTATACAGCGATACATTTCTTAACCATGCAGCATGACTGTATGGCATTTGGAAACAATTGTTTCCTATAAAGAAACTGTTTTCTATCTATTAAATGAGATAACAATAGCAGTCTTATAGATTTATTCCAACAATTAAAAAGATATTCTATTTATGTATTTGACAAATAGTGCAATCTTAATAAACTGCCATTATTAAAATAATTATTAAGTTAATAGATTTGAAGGCATTTTATAAATCATCAGTGCTATAAAAATATGGTGTTTTGACAACAGAATATAGTCAAAGGCAAAATCCGGTGGCATTCTACTAAAGCTACTGTTTCAGATTAATGGAGCTCAATTAATCCACTTTGAATCCACATTTTCACAATCCTCTTGTCTAGATCATATTTCTTTATCTTTTCTGCTAGCATATCATAAGAAATATTGCCAAATATCTGGAGGAAATCAGAATTCTTCATGTTTAGAATTCTTGATTTATGAGTAAAACTCCCTGAAATCAAACCTATCAATAAAAAAAAAAAAACCCCAATCAAACCCTGTGGAAACTTTCCCTTGGTAAATTAATCCCCATATAATATACCTGCCACCACTTTTTCCAGGTACTCACAAATCTTTTACTTAAAGTATTTTTATAGATTTATGCCAAGATTTCCATAGAGCCTCAGTGATCGTGTCTACCTACAATCTAACCTCTTCTGTGTTTTAATATTGAACATTTCATTTACTCATTTTGAATGTTCTGGCACCTCTTATTCTCAGCGTTCCCCCAGAGTCTCACTGGAAGGGTTTTGCGTGATTGTGATTTCATCGCTGTTGGCCAGGAGAAGCAGCTGGGTTATCTCCCACCTTCACACTCACGACTGCCTCACTTCGCCCTGAAGCACACTCCCTCAATTTTAACATCAAAACCACTTTTCTCCCCTCTCCCTGTCCTCATCCTCCTCAGAGTATAATCTGTCAGTGTCTCAATTCCTGAGGTCATCGCTCTCTTCTCTCTGAACAGGTATTAATATTTGTTTTTTTCAAATTTCGAGGGTCCCTGTATCTCTTTCCTGCTGTAGCTTCATAAATGCTAAGGGGGTATGGTCATTTTATCCCATGGTTCCTTCCATTAATGAACCTCCCTTATTAGAAAGAATGAGCAGTTTCCTTTTTTGCTTCCTTCAATTTGTGTGTAGAAAATTGAAAAGGCAAGTCAAAAATTAATCAAATGGTGTGCATTGAAACCCACCCAGCCCAGTGTAGGAGCAGGTACATTGAAAGTATCTGATAAGGATCTGTTGAGTTAATGAGTGAAGGAAGAGTGTGTAAGGTGTATATGAGTCCTTAGCTGCAACATCTGAGGGGCAATTGAAACACCACAGGCAGCGAATATGAAGAAATTAGGGCAATACACCCTAATTTACCAGAAATAAAATTCCCGTACAATGAGTCAGATGAAAATGTATTTTCTTCATTAGGCTTTTCAAAAAATAAAAAGAGTAAGATACTAGGTCTCGCCTCAGACTTGTCTGAACTTTGGATGAGCAGTCATTTGATAAACACAAGGCAAATCTATCCCGGTTTGTTTCTCCCCCCAGATGCCCCTACCAACTAATACTCACACTTCCCTGACTTCTTGAAAAACTGTCACTCTTTCTCACTAGGATCAAGGAGGAAAACCCATTTCACTTGCACCTCATCTCCAGTCCCATTGCAGACCGTCAGCATGACACTTGGCATTACTGAGAGGTGATGGGGAAGTGGACCAGAGGTGGTGGGAGGTGAGGAGGCTGTGGCTGAAGTGTGTGTTCTATGCAAAGACTCACTTGTAGAGCAGCTCCTGGGGAAGTTAGGGGCAGTGAAGAGACATGCGTACCTGAATTAATGAGGGGCGAAGAACACTAGAGTTATGAATGAAAGAAAGACACAGCCTAACACTGTGAGGTGTCCACGCAGGACCTGGAGCCAGCATCATGTCAGAACCAGACTACAAGAGACTGAACCAAGCTCCAAAGCCATCAGTGAAGAAGGCACATGGCCAGAGTTGCAGATGCCAGCAACAGGGAGAACTAGTGACTGCTCAGAAGGAAGGCACGAAAGCTCAAAGGCTTGGATCGTTTCCCCCAAAGAAGCAAACCAGTCTGGAAATAGTCCCGGTGAATGACTCTTCTCCCAACCCAACACTGAGCTGGAGAGGACGCCTGGCCCTCTGGGAAGAGCCAGTTTGTGTGGTATGGATGTCAGGATTGTGAGGCAGGCTGGGATTCAGGCCTCCAGGTTCCCAGCAGAATTAGTTGATGCCTGGAAGGACTCGGGCATCTCTAAAAGGAATCAACTGTGACCTGAATTATTGGGATCCCCAAGGGGTCCTGGCTTGGCTGGCCCGACACTTGAATTCCATGGTGTGTTAGACCTCCCCGCATTCTGGAAATAGCAGCTGTCTCTGTTAGAAAACAAGCCTGTCTCAACGGACTCAAAGGAGAACACAGAATCCAGAGACCCCTTGACCTGAGGTTGCTCCACCTGTACATGGCAGAGTAAAGACTAGGAGCCCTGTCTTCTGACTCTGAATCGTGCTGTCCCTCCTGTACCACGTGGCCCTTCCTCACGGTGCCGCGGGTTTTTCCTCCCACAGAGAAACCACGACTTTACCAGTCCTTCCCTTTCCCCTCTCCATCCTCTCCTCACCACTCAGAGGGGCAGAGTAGCCTCCCAGGGCCTGCCCTGCTGTTTCTGGGGTCTGCTTACTTCACTTTCCCGTCTTACTACAAGAAAGAAGGTCAAAGGCACGATTATGAAAGTGCATCTCTGTTTAAAGTTGGCCCATTTATCTTAAAAATCTTAGGTGCACAGGAAATTGCAGAAAAGTCTGAAGTTGCCTGGTTGTTAAAAGTGTAATTTACACTTTTTTTTTTTTCTTTCTGATTTTCCTTAATTTTTATTATTTTTTCATTTTGTTTTTTACTAAATTCCGAAAGACAAAAGAAAGGCTCATAGCACACACAGGTGGAAGGTGCATTCCCAGCCTGTCAGAAAAGCTGGTCTTCCCAGACACCGCCTCCTCTCATCTACCCTTATCCTCTGTTGGGGGTTCCCCAGCCACAGGCCTGTCCCTGTGTGGGTGAAGGGAGGGACATGTCTGAGGAGAGGGGTCCCTTTTGAGAGCTACCTCTCAATATAAATGGTCATATGCCAAGAGTAAATTTAATCAAAATGAAGAATGAAAATGAAAAATAGGGAGGCATAGGTCCTGCCCCACCAAAAAGGAAACTGTGGCAAGAAAAAGCATGTTTGCTAGTCCCCTTCACCCTCCCCGAATCCAAATTCCCTAATTATTAAATCTGATTAATTTCATTTGAAAATGTTAGCTACAACTAGCTTCTTTATTGTGTGTGTTTAAAAAAATGTCAGCACCTTTTAAAAGGCATTTAAGATTTTTTTTTTTTTTTTTTTTTTGGTATTTAAATAAAAAGAAGAAAAATAGAAATTAAAATCCAAATTGTGTTAGGAGCTATCATCCATCTACAAAAAAAAAAAAAATAAAGTAACTACACACCAAAGGCCTGATTTGCCTTTTCTCAGAAGCTAAAAGTCATGGCAACTTGACTCTCATGCAAAAATTCCATATTCAAATAGTAAGGAAAATAGCAATATAGGGGTTTTACTACCATGGATGTTCAAAAGCAATTTTCAATTTTTCATAACTTCATTTTTAATACATATATTTCTCCAAATTACCCAGGAGAGCTTTCCTTACCGTGAGCTAGGCACATTCAAAGTTTAAATGCAAAGTTCACACATTTCGAATCCAGGTTTAGAAGAGAGAGGGAGGGCAGAGGTTTTAAAATTGCTTTTATAGCAGAAAAGTGTGCATTTTTAAAAACTTCACTTGATCGTGTTCTTTCTCCACCAGCCTGCCCATAGTCTCCCACTAAAATTGAGTTCAGACCACTTATAACAGGCTCGACATGATTCTAAGCAAAGGAAAGGTGATTTTCGGACAAAAGCTAAAGGAGATGGAGGCCCATCCTAGGCTGTAAATACAAAGAATGCAAAGAATGCAGTCAATCTTTTGACATCCCAGGTCCTCTCTAAGGGTTAAATCCTTCTGCTTCTGACAATCTTAAATGAATGACCCAAATGACCAAATCTTTGCCAAAGGGGCTCCTCTTCAGTTTGCTAAGGAAATCATCTGATACTCAAGTGAACAGTCTAGCAGATCTGTGCCAGGGAATGCAGCAAGTTTGCCAAAGAGTTGCCCAGCACAGCAGCTGCCACAGATAGCAGCCCCTGGATGCCACCACAATTGACATACCCTGGTCCCAGGAGTCATACTGGCCAGCTAAGACATGAGTATTGCCTAGCAAACTATGTATATACATTTAAATTATATATTTAGAACTTAACAATGCAAATTGAAAAAAAAGAATGCAAAAGGTAGAGTTTTAAAAGTTATTTATGAATACTGGGTTACAAGAGTGTGGGTATTTTTTGTATCTTTTTGTAACCCTGATTTAAAAAACACTTCAGAACTCTAGAGGAGGAAAGGGCCTCGGCGGCCGTCTCTGCTATCTGGAAGCTAAATAATGAGGGTGAGGGTATTTGGGCACAGGGGGAGGCAAGTTCCAGCTTGTGTCAGTGACATTTGTCTCAGACTCTGGGTCTGTTCTGTGGTATTTCCTGCTTACCTTTTGAGATTTAGATGACTGTTAGGAACATTAAATATTAAAATGAGCTTTTTAAATGCATGTGAGACAGAGACAAGCAACCCTTTATGTTTTATGTAGGATGTGTATAACACATTCAGATTATCTATTATAATATCCACACATACAATTTGGTTATAAAAATATGCAATACGGGGGCTTGCATATACAAAACGATCACTCATGTGGAGTCTTAGCCTCCTTTTCTTAGGGGTGGGGAATGAGGGAGATGGGAGAACAAGCTCCCGCAGCCCTCACGGGGAGGGCGCTCTGTGGTCCTCAAGGAAGAAGGCCTCGGCTTCTGTTTGCCTGTTGTCTATCAGGTCCTGGGAGTGGAGCTAAGAAGGGCAAAGTCACGGTGTTTTCAGGCACTGCCAATCCTTCATTGAGGACGGTGCTGGAAAGAAAGATGAAGAAATACAGAAAGTCCTTTCTCTTTTCATCAGCAAAGGATAACAAAAAGAAAAGTATGGTGATCTGAGACAGGGGGACAGAGCAAGAGCATTTATAGCCTGTGACATTGGCCCATAGAAATAACTCACTGAATGTCTTTAAAACACATGCTGTATTTGCGATTTTATTTACAAAAACCCTCCAAGATAGGTGGTAGTTCCCCCTTTATAAAGGTAGGAAAACTGAGGCTAAGGCAAGTTTAATCCATACTGGGTGAAATTTGGAATTTGGGCTTGTCTGATTTCAAAGTTCCCAATTATTCCCCTCTACATCTACATCGTTTCAAATTTCCCTTAAAATGGAAAAGAGGCAGGACAGTAGAAAGAAGCTTTTCAGGTTGATCTCCCCCCAGGCTTTGTGGGTGACACTTTGGATCTGATTCTGGTCTGCGGTGCAGGAGGAAAGCCCTGCACGCGTTAAGGAGACCTAACCAAATTCAGGGCTTGAGAAGACAGGCTGAAGGCGACGCTGGAAGGAGAAAGGGAGCACCAGAGAGGCAGGTCCAGTGAGGATGAATCAAATGCAGACCAGGCAAAATGAACCCAAAGCCGCCTGTGCTTGGAATGTCTGAAAGAGAAGCGAGACCGTCGCCTGATGGGTGAACAAGACAAAGTGATATTCCAGAGACACTTGGAGGCATCGTCTGTTGTTTGAGGAATATAGTTATATATACCCCGGTTTCCAAAAGGAAAATAAACTAACCTACCTAATCTCCGTTTAATAACTGCCAATATATTTGCATATTTGTATCCTAAAAAGCGATAGTTGCACTTATGGGCCCATTGCTGTAGCCTTCCAAGAACTTCTTTTATTCTCAACTTAGTCATTCATAATATGTAATGCTACTCAAGATAATCATCAAAAAGTGATAAATGTATTAGCCAAGGCGTGGTCTAAAGCAGAGGGTGAAAATGCAAATGCCCTCACATGCCAGGGTCGGGGTGACGGCTGGGGAGCGGTGGGGACTGAAGCAGAACACAGAGTGAAGAGCCAGGTTACACCAGCTTACACCAATAACTCCTGGCAGAGATGACAGCCTGGGAGTGAGAGACCTTCCAATTTTGGAAGCTGGACAAAAAGCTCGAAATTTGCATTTTATGTGAACTTCTTTAATTTTAAACATTCAGCGAAGCAAGCAAACTATTTCTGCCCCAAAGAAAAAGAAGGTGATGACCTTGTCTCAGAAACAGACCGTGCCTGAGAAGCAAGGTATGTAAGGGTCTTTTGGAGCAAAGGGCGACATGCTGAGGTCACAGCTACAGAAAGACAACCTAGGAAGTGACAATGGATTTGTCACAGGTGTCAGCGATGCACCGTCTAGTTTAAATTTTAAAGATCGCAGAAGATGTGCATTTGTTCCTGCTGGAATTGCATGTTTAGAGCTATTTTATTATTATTATTATTATTATTGACGAGTTGGGGTGGCAAGCTTTGATAACTTCAGATTTTGAAGTGAGATCAAGTGAGAGAAACTACTCCAACTCCACACGCCGGGAAATGAAAAGATCCATTTTCGTCTATGGGCCTTTTGAGAAATAGCTGTGCAAACACTGTGTCTATCTGTCATAAAAGGGTTGTGTAATTAACATATGCAAAACACTACCACATCCTGCTGGAAGCTAACTTCCCTCCCTGGAAATCCAGCCTCTATTTATTTACAACAAAATAAAGTGGACCCTTCTGGAAAGAAACACAGCTCCATGGCGGCCCGAACACTGTCGCAGCGGTGCTTTAAATCTTTTATATCTCCCATACCTCCGGGGGCTGGTGCTGGATGGTATTGAGCCAGGGCCCATAAATAATTTATGCAAAGTAGCAATTTAGTTGTTTGGCTTGAGGTAAAGAAATCCAAGAAATTCATAAATAAAGTTCCCATTTTTGCTTGTGTTCCAAAGTTAATTTATGTTACTCTGCAATTAACTAACATAAAGGTGAAAAAATATGACAGGCCTAAGGTAGAAACTCGTGCCCATAAATCTGCTCTATCTTAACTAGTGGTGGTTTAGTGATAGTCACCTAGTCCCCTCCATCTTTTGCTACTGAATAGAAACTTCCTTGATTTGATTCCCTGCTGCCTTGTCGATTTGTGAAAGTATTACAGTTGCTTTGAATGGACCCCTGGGTGTGAGGAGAAAGAAAGAGATATGGGATCTGGGATGGCTACAAATGGAGCATCTGCTCCCAATGAAATGTTTTATTTCTTTATAAAAATATCTGAATCAAATATGACAAATAGCTGTTTGCTCAATGGAGAGACAAAGAGAACATGAGGACTAGCAGCAGCATTGCTGCCATAGCAGGGGCAGGGGTTGTGGGTGTCCCCCACATGAGGAGGGACCAAGAGCCTTGCCACTCAGAGTCCAGAGAAGGTGCAGAGCAGGGAGCCATGGCGCAGACACGGGCTCCCCACGGTAAGACATAAGCAGCATCCGGAATGTGGCCCTGCTCTCAGCAGACCGTGCAGACGCCGTCTTTTCTCCTGCCAGCAACCTCAGGCTGCAATTTTCTGGAGAAAATTTCTGGAGCTATCTAGTTGCTCTCCAAGGTCTGCCTGAGAAGCTGATACTTGAGAAGGTTTCTCTGTGATGTGTGACCTCTTCAACCCTGAAGAGTTTCCAAGCTTTATTCATGCAGCAAGACTACAGAAAGCTACACACCTGGATCCATGATTTGTGTATTCAAATACATTTATTAAACCCCTCTGTACCAGGAGGAAATGTTGTACTGGGAGTGTCCAACCTGTGGCCCGCAGGCTACATACAGACTATCTGAGCATTGTTTTGCTCATCTGTGATGTTGGATATAGGGAAAAGTATGCATGGACCTTTTTGTTGTTATTGTTCATCAGTTTTCATTAGTATTTCTGTATTTGAGGTCTACCCCGAGCCAACTCTTATTCTTCCAATGTATGGCAGAAAAGACAAAAGGCTGGACGCCTCAGCTAGACACTGCAGACATGAAGATGAATGAACAACCCTGCACTTAACCAGTTTACAGACTAAAGAAAAAGACAGGAGTGAGCCCCAAGTTTCCACAGTGTGGTGTTAGGATAAAGTAGGCTCAAGGCTCCGGGAGCGACAGAGGCAGCACAAACCTACCTGATTCAGAGGAAGAGAAGCTTGAGTGAGCCTCACGGACCAAGACTTCAGGCAGGTGAATGAGAGAAAGAAAGGGGTTGTTTAAGGGTTGAGGGGGCTCACGCCTGTAATCCCAGCAATCTGGAAGGCCATAGGGGTAGATCTCTTCAGCTCAGGAGTTGGAGGCCAACCTGAGCAAGAGTAAGACCCCATCTCTACTAAAAACTAGCCAGGCATGTGGTGGGTACCAGTAGCTCAGCTACTTGGGAGGCTGAGGCAAGAGATTGCTTACACCCAAGAGTTTGAGATTGCTGTGAGCTGTGATGCCAGGGCATCATACCCAGGGTGACAGTGAGACTCTGTCTCAAATAAAAGAAGGGGGGGGTGTTAAAGAGCCTGGAGGAAGGGGTGAGGCACTGCAAGAGGCTGATATGATTGTACGTAGGGTACATGCAGCCAGGTAACAGGGGATGCGGCTGGAGAGGCAGGCTTGAGACTATACAGGGAACACTTGTTGCCCTGAGTTCACTTCCAAGGCAATCAGATCACAGAAGCCTTTAAACAAAAGAACAGCCTTACCAGATTTGTAAGAATGAAATATCATTCTATCAGTAAAATGGTGCATGGGTTGGGCACAAACAAATCACTCTCAAAATTCAGGGCCAGAATGTTTTACCTCCTAGAGACAAAGGGTTCCTCCTTCCTTTGAATGATGAAAGTTGTGTGAACAGTGATGATGCTTTTCTCTTTGCACTGGTTTCTAACAGCCTGAAACCCAATTGTGTGGTCAGTTTCAGCTTTTCAATCAGATTCCTTCAACTTGCCTTCTCTTTCCCTTTTTTGCATCTTGGCTCTAATTTTTGGAAATGTTAATTTTTAATTTTTGGAAATGTTAAGGTTTATTAAATAGTTATTAACAGTTATGTTAATTGTGCTCTAATTAAAGCTTCTTCAATTTAATAGAAGGTGAATAATCATCTTTAAATTAATCCGTACAGGTGCCCTCTGATCATAGGGAATGGTTCGAATTACCCTCTGAAACATTACCAAAATGACAAAACAGGAGTAAACACTGAACACACAAGTGAAAGAGATGCCCAACAGGAGACTGCAGGGGACTAGATGTCAACAAAGTTTGAAATATGAAAGTAGGTGAAAGAGCAGGAAAGGGCCTAGCTGGGGGGTGGGGGCAGCTGATGGAACCTGGAGCTAGAGGGAACTGTCTATGAGAAGCAGATCTTTCCTCATTTAGCCCAGAAAATCTGAGGATTTAGAGGTCCTGATGCTGAGGAAGAGTGAGGAGAAGGAGGGAGATTGAGACTTGCATGAAGAACATGTGGACTTCACGGTCCCTGAGCAGCCAGACTCCTCAGCTATGCTGTGGGAGACTGGAAGTGTATTACCTAGAGTGTCTGAGCCTCTGGACCCAGTGGAAAGCAGGGACAAATCACCTTGTAAAAAACTAAGAACATACAAAGGGATGCATCCCCAAAAGTAGCTACAGCCCCATTTTTCTTGCTATTTTGTCAGCAGCCAGGTTCAAAACTGCCTAACCAAGGATTAAAACAATTCTCTCTGGAGAAGCAAAAAGTCTGAGAAAAAGGTCTACAGATGCTCATATTTGGGGCTTCCACATGGAAACAAAACAGAACAAAACTATTCACCAGGTGATCACCCAACATTAAAGAAAATAAGTTTACTCACACATCCAGAGTTTCTTATCAGCTTTTTAGCCTCAGTTTTAAATGTTTAAAGTAGCAAATGATCACCAAACATTTGAAGAATCCTCCAGAATGAAATAAAGGGGCCAAAACATGCAAAGAGAAAAGAGGAATTCAGAAGAATCAGAGGCAATATAAGAAGAAAGAATGCCTTGAAACCTATAATTAATATATACAAACAAAAATAATAAATATGCATTAATGAAATAAAGATAGGGTGTTATTTTTACAGGAAAAAAAATCAGAGAACATGAAGATGAAATTGGAGGAGGAGATTGGAAATTCAACTGAATGGATGGAAAATGAAGTTGAGAACACTCTGCAGGGAATAAACAAACAAACAAACACAAAGAGCTATGAAATGGAAGAGGAAGGAAAGGTTTGGATAATTACCTCAGGAGGTCCACCTTTGGAAAGTGGGAGTTTCAGAAAGAAAGAAAATTTGAAATGGAGGAAAATTACATGGGTCATGACGAAAGTTCTGAGACAGCCCGTGATATGGCCCATTACTTAATGTCCAAGAAACACTGTGGACGGCATCCTTTCTGATTCACCTGTTCAAGTTTCACCTTGCTTGGCTTATCCGGGTTGCTCAGAGGGCTTAATTTATTTGTTTCCACCCATGTGGATTTTATGTTTTTTGATTTTTATATTTCTCAAAACTTTCATACTGACCTTGTATAAGGAAGTTTCTCTAAACACAAGATGTGGGCATCAAGATTGAAGGGCCTGGTTAGTGCCCTGTCCTCTGAATCACAAGTAACCCACCCAGCATACATCATCACATACTTTCAAAATAGGAAGGATAAAGAGAAAACCCTAAAATCTTCTGGAAGAGAGGACAGGTCATTTACAAATGTCTCACGTCTGACTTCCAGTATCATCTTTGAAGGCTAGAAGACATTGAAACACTGCCCTCAGAATTCTCAATGGAATTACTTTCGTTCTAGAATTTTATGCCTACTTGAATACTAAGCTAATGTGAGGACAGAATAAAGGCAATTTTAAGTGTGCAGCTCTCTAAACTTTTACTCTTTCTCAGGAAAGTAAGAGAAGCAGCTCTCTAAACTTTTACTCTTTCTCAGGAAAGTAAGAGAAAGTAAGTACTGGAGTAAGTGCTCCATGAACATAAAGAATATCTTTAACAAAGAGAGATATAAGAGCCAACAGAGAAGGATGCATATAGGAGACCAGTGAGGAAATTTTCAGAGAACAAGCAGTCCAGCTGGAAGCTGGAAGTTGGATAGATGCAGCTGATAGACAATATGAGCATTTTGAAAGAATTATTGCTAGACATTTGATTGATCTATTAAGACAGTGGGGAAATAGTAATCGGAATGTAGAAAATCGAATAAACTTTTTAAATAAAACAGTTATTAACTCCAGGTATAACTAGAGGTTGTGTGATGGGGAAAAAAAATCAAAGCACTTTAATGGTCCAAACATAAACATGTCTATAGTCATTATAAGGTAAGCACTGACTTTTTATTCAAAACAAAATTACAATATAAACGTATAAGGGGAATATAGAAGGGATGATATCTTCTTCTCCTCATCCCTACCACAACTTTCTGGGCTATCACATTGTCTACACTACTAGAAAAATGGGAAATAAATAATGAGGTCTGAAATCAAGAAAGTATTAATAGTACAAACACCTGTAAATAAATAGCAGAAGAAACTTCTGACAGGGTTGAAGTTCTTGGTTCTCTGGAGTGAAACTGTGAGAAAAAGGATCAGGGAAAGATGCTACTTTAAAAAAAAATACAGAAAGGTATAATGATGGAAGAAACAATTATCCACATTACCACAAGAAATTTTAATTACTATTAATATGTGGGTTTATTTTCTTCTAGTTTTTTAGAGGGGTCTACAGGGGTGAGGAATTTTAAAATTTCCTTCAAAATTTTTTTTTTTTTTAAATGGTGATGCAAGTTAGGTACAGTGGCTCACGCCTGTAATCCTAGCACTTGGGAGGCTGAGGTGGGTGAATTGCCTGAGCTCATAGGTTGAAGACCAGCCTGAGCTAGAGCAAGACCCCATCTCTAAAAATATCCGGACGTTGTGGCAGGCACCTGTAGTCCCAGCTACTTGGGAGGTTGAGGCAACAAACCTCCTCAGGTTTGTTGCTTGAGCCCAGGAGTTTGAGGTTGCTGTGAGCTATGATGCCACACAACTCTACCAAGGGTGACAAAGTGAGACTCTGTCTCAAAAATACATAAAATAAAATAAAATAAAATAAAGGTGATGCACTATTAGATATTTACTCAAAGGAAAAAAAAGATATTTTATCAAGAAGACGCTAGGACTCAAATGTTCACTGCAGCACAATTCACAACTGCAAAGATCTGGAAACAACCCAAGTGTCCATGAATATATGAATGGATTAATAAAATGAGGAATATGTACACCATGGACACTACCCAGCCATAAGAAAAAAAAGTGATCCAGTATCTTTTGTAATAACCTAAATGGAACTGGAGACCATTCTTCTAAGTGAAGTATCACAAGAATAGAAAAACAAACACCACATGTACTCAACACTAAATTGGAACTAGTCCATCAACACTTATGTGCACATACAGAAGTAAACTCAATGGAAATCAAGTAGTTGGGAAAGGGGAAGGTGCACAGATTTAGGGTGGAGGGCACTCTCATAATTTTAACTTAAAATGTGTAAAAGCAAATTATTGATATATGTGCATATAACCAAATGTGTGTACCACTATATTTTGAAAAGAAAAAAGGTGATGCTCATTAAAAAGTAAACATTAAAGGGTGGCACCTGTGGCTCAAAGGAGTAGGGTGCCGGCCTCATATGCGGAGGTGGCAGGTTCAAATCTAGGCCCAGCCAAAAACTGCAAAAAAAAAAAAAAAAAAAAAAAAAGTAAACATTAAAAAAATGTACAAAAAAGTAAGTAAAAAAAACCCTTCCAAATTCCATCATCCAAGAATCGCTGCCATTGCATTAGTTGAACACTATTTCAGATCTTGTTGTTTGGCTATAAACAGATAAGGATGGAAAAAAATAAGAGAGACGATAGGTAGAGATTATCATATTGCATTTTGTTAAAATGAGATTATATAAAGATAATATTTTTAGTAATATTAGTATTAGTATTAGTATTATAGTATTATATATATAGTATTAGTATTATTACTATATTATAATATTAGTATTAGATTTAATTTTATTTTAATACAAAAAAAGAGAAACTGAAAAAACCTAAAGGAATGATTGATTTTTCAAGTAAGTGAATAAGATTTAGAATTCTCTAACCTTGAAAGGGTTGGGTAGGAGATATGAAAAACTGTAAGAGTTGGAGTGAAACATATTATGTTTCAATGTTACACAAAATCAGCAGACTCCTGGTTAGAAAAATGAAAATATCTTCTTTCCTCACACTTTCCATTATCTTTATACTACTAATTTTACATTGTTCTGATTAATAACACTCATGTTTTGCTCTATAGTAATAATTCCCTCAGTTGTTTAGTCTTATGTCTATATTTAAATGGATCCAAACACCATCAGTCCTTTTTATCACAGCTCCTCAATTTGCAGGTTCTTTATTTTGATTTATCACTTAATTAGCTAGAATTCATTATCAAGCATTTTTTTCAAGGACTCAAGAGTGCCATATTCCATGAATTTTTTCATGTTTGAGAATATCTGCCTGTTGCCTTTTTCTCTTCTGACATCTTAGCTTTGTTTTCTTTCCTGTAAAACTTTGTGGAAATGGTATCTGGCATTGAATACTGCTATGAAGGAATCTGAGATCTAGCTGTTTTTTAAACCACAGTAGGTAATCCCCTTTATTTACCCATACACCTAATGAATTTGTTTTTAATCTTTGGGGTTCAATACCTTAACTATGCTTTGTATTCATGTTAAGTATTCTATATCAAAATTCCTGGAATGTAGTGCATGCTTTTAATCTCAATGTTCATTTTTTCTTTACCAAAGGTAAATTACTATTATTATATTCATTCATTCAATAAATATTGAAATATTTATTATGCATCTATGTACCAGACACTAGACTATTGAATATATGCTGAACAGATGAAAGAAAGAGAGAGAGAGAGAAAGAAAGAAAAGAAAGAAAGAGGGAAGGAAGGAAGGAAGGAAGGAAGGAAGGAAGGAAGGAAGGAAGGAAGGAAGGCAGGCAGGCAGGCAGGCTGTGTTGCTTGTCAGGGGAGACACGGAGGAAGGAGAAAGAGGAGAAAAAGTAAACAGGAAATATAATAAAGAAGTAAATTACACAGTAAAATAGTATGACAAATGGTGGCACGTGCTTTGGGGAAAAAAGAAAATCAGAGCAGTGTGAGGAAGCTTTGAGCTGGGGATGGGAGAGTGAAAAGGTCAAATTTTAGCTTTAAGCAAGACAGTCATGGAAGACCTCATTCAAAAGGTGATATTTAAGCAGTGAATTGAGGAGTGAAGGAATTAGCCACACAGATCTCTAGGGGAAGAGTGTTAGAGCCAGGGGGAATAGCCAGTGCAAAGGCCAAAGGTGAGAGCACACCAGAGCCCGTGTGCTAGACTAGAGAACGGGAGCAAAAAGCTGTGTGCACTAAGACCGGATATCATAGGCAGCTTCACCTCTGAGTTTCATCATTTTAGCCAAAGGCTTGAGCTCACTAAAGATTTAAAGCGATTGCTTTTCTGTTGATAGTAGAGTATAGGTAGACACTAGTCAAAGCAGGAAGACCAATTAGGGGACTATTGCAATAATGCAGATAAGAGATTTGTATTCTGCATTTGTGCTTTTCTTAGGTGTTTGGGGGAAATGTTGTGAAAAAGTCACCCACACCAGAAGTATATGAGGGTTTTTTAACTAGATATTCATGTCACTTTGCTAAGTATAAAAATATAATAATAAAAAAAAAAGACCCAGAATAGGCAACACCATATTGAAGGAGGAAAAAAAAAGTTCCAGGACTAACAGGACCGAGCCTTGAGACTTATGGCAAAGCTGCAGCAACCCAAACAGCACGGTATTGGCAAAAACATAGACAAAAAGATCAGTACAAGGAAATCAAGAGCCCAGAAATAGACCCACATAGATAAAGTCAACTGAACTTTGACAAAGGAGTGAAAACAATACAATGCAGCAAAGACCGTCTTTTCAGCAAAGGGCACTGTAACAACTGAACATCCACGTGCAAAAACAAAACAAAAATAATGATGAATTGATCAGCTGGACTTCATTAAAATGAAAAATGTCTGCTCCACAAAATACACTGTCAAGACAATAAAATGATAAGCCATGGACTAGAAGAAAATATTTGCAAAAAACACGTTTGATAAAGGACAGTTATCCAAAATATACAAAGAACTCTTAGAACTCAATAATAAGTAAACAAATAAGCCAATTAAAAATGAGCCAAAACCTTAACAGATACTTGATCAAAGATGGCAAATAAGTATATGAAAAGATGCTCCTGGTTATGTTTTATCAGTGAAATGCAAATTAAAACATTGAGATACCAATACACACTATTTGAGTGGCCAAAATAGAGAGCACTGACAACAACAAATGCTCATGAGGATGTGGAACAATGGGAGCTCTCATTCATTCTTAGCAAGAGGGAAAAATGGTACAGCCTTTCTGGAAGACAGTTTGCAGCTTCTTATAAAACTAAAAGTGCTCTTAGCATATACTCCTGTAATTATACTCCTTAGTATATGTTTACCCAAAGGGATTGAAAACTTATGTTCACACAGACACCGGTACACAGATGCTTATCACAGCTTTATTCTTAATTGCCAAAGCTTGAAAGAAAGCAAGATGTCCTTTAGTAGGTGAATGAGTAAACTATGGTATGTCCAGACAATGAAATATTATTTAGCACTGAAAAGAAGTAAGCTATCAAGCCATGAAAAGACATGGAGGAAACTTAAATTCATCTCACTAAGTGAAAGAAATCAATCTAAGAAGCCTACATATCATATAATCCCAAATATATGGCATTCTGGGGAAAGAAAAACTATGGAAACAGTAAAAAGATCATTGGCTACTAAAGTTTAGAAGGAAAGAAAAGATGAATAGGCAAAGCCTGGAGGATTTTTAGTACAATGAAGAATACCCTATATGATAACTATCATGATGGATACCTGTTATTACTATTTGTCCAAACCCATAGCATATACAACACTAAAAGTGAACTCTAGTATGTCATCCTAAGAATTTTTGGATGATAATGATGGTAGGTTCATTGATTATAACAAATCTACCACTCTGGTGGGAGATGTTGTTAATGGGGAAAGCTATTCATGTGTGGGCATGGGGGGTATGTGAAAAATCTCTGTACCTTCTATGTAACCTCACTGTGACCTTAAAACCACTTTAAAAATTGTCATTTAATAAAACCAATGATATTTAAAAAGACAGATGAAAAATAACATCAATATGAAGCTTTTTTATGTTGGAGACCATCCAGTGAGATAAATTAGATAATTCGAATCATCTCTACACTAAAATCTCAAAGAGAACATAAAGATAAATTTAATGCTTCAAAGTGCAGAGTCATTCACTAGGGACAGAGAATATTATTGAAAGAGAATTTTTCTTTTTATTTTATTGCATTATTAATAGGGATTCTCCTATATGATTTTATCATCTCCAATCAAGTGTCAACTATTATTCCTCTAGACTAAAGCCCTTTTTGGTTCTTTTGGACTTCTTGGACAAATGCCTTTGAGGTTAAAGGAATTTCCTTACACCTAGTTTTAAGAAATTTCTGTATATTTATCATTATTTAATCAAATATTTTTAATCTGGCTGGCATAAAAGGCAGTATGGCCTGGGAATTTCCTTATCGTCTTCCTAACTAGCTACACTCTTTCATCTTGGCCCCATTGAGCGATCCTGTGACATTGAGCTGGCTTTCGATCTAACTTCCTATACCAGCCAAAAGGAACCCATTACTCAGAAAGGAAAGGAAGACACGGACAGTTCCTTACCCGTCAGCAGCTCAGTGTAGCCAACATAGGATTTGTCTTTCCCAGAGTCTCAAGGAGGTATTGGGACAGACAGAAGTCTTACAGGGTCCCAGTTGATCCATGCCCCCTCAACCAATGCACACCTATTTTGCTTAAAAAGTTAAATCTAACTTACCTTCAAGGCTAAATACACAGGTTCATTTCCCCTTCCACCTTCCAACTCCACCCCCAAACCCAATGCTGCTTACTGATGCTGAAATTCCCTTTAACCAGGACAGGAATGGGAGAAATAATTATTCTGCCACCAGAGAAAAAATGACAAGTGAAGCACCTAGTCAAGGGAAAATGTTTAGTACCAGAGATTCTCCTCTTGTTAAATAACTTTAATAAGAAAATATAAACTAATTGGGAAGTTGGAGTAATCACTGGTAAAGAGGAAGGACAGAGAAAGCAGGGGCCCAGAAGACAGACTGCACCATTTTCCTTGAAAGGAGCATAATTAGCTTGCACTTGCTTGGGGCAGATAAGAATTGTAGGTGGAAGTATTTTGGTAAGGTAGATCTGAAGACGCAGATGTCTAAGTTTAATATGAAGGAAGAGGAGGAGGAGGAAGGGGAGGAGGAGCAGGAGGGACAAAGTAGCAACTCCAGCACCTACTAGGAGTCAGTTTCCACAAATTTGGAGAATAAAGCCAATTTGGCTCATGTGGGGGCCTGGTATCTGCCTCCTATATTACTGTGTATTACTCATCTTTCTGTAGTATAAGTATTGCAACAACTCAGATTTTCATTAGCTACTCAATATTTACTGTATAATGACATTTCCTGGAGCAACATGCAGGGGCATCTGTATTCCCACAGCACATCTACCACTATTTATGGAGAATTATGCTATTTTCTTCAAGCTGGTTCATTGCCTGTGCTGAAGAAAATACTTAGATATTAGCACCATCTAAATCGAATGTAAGAATGTTGAGGATAGAAAATAAAAGCGACTGAGTTTCAGGGATACTATTTAATAATTTAACTAGGGGCACAGGGTTTGTGGAAGGTGTAAACTTAGAGGCAGACGAGTCTCACATCTAATCTTAACTCCCTGGGCAGTTCTAGCATGGGATATTTCCAATTTCAGTCTCTTGGAAACAGTTATCCTCACCCATAAAGTGGAGATAAAATTGGGATGGCACCACCTCTGCAAACTCATACACCACAAACTATTGACTATGAAAATTTCTTCCAGCATACACATAATTTTAAAATATAAACTTCTAATTGATGGACAAATATTAAGTTACATTTGGTGGCCAGTTTATTTTACATGACTAAAAAATAAAATAAAACTGGACACTCCTGTACAGCATAATGACATTTCAGATCACTTAATTCAAGGGGGTGCTGTTCCAAGACACCAAACAGATGGGTTGGTAGCACAAACTAGCCAATGCGTTACCTTAAAGACAAATTCTAATACACAGTATTTTATACGTTTTACAAGGTTTGACCCCCTCTTCACAGGTTCTGCACTTGCAGTGGGCTGGCATCTGCTTATGTCTGTCAATATTAGCTAAAAGCTTTTGTTAAGCACCAGGCTTGTGGTGCCCTGTACAAAGTGAAGTCATGTCCAATTTCCTGACCTCAGGAGGGCTTCAGACCAAGACCATGAATGCTAGACCAGACAGATATAAAGAAGATTCAGGTAGCTGATAAGATTTAAAGTATGGCGTGAATTAAGCGGATGGATAAACGTGTAATGTTTTGTAAAAGCAAAGGATTAAGTAAGTGGAAAAGAGCCCTGGAAGAGCTGCTGTCAGTGCTCTGTGCCTTTTGACCAAGTGAAGATGTCAGATGAGCAGGCTGAGCAAACAATGAAAAATGACCGGATTTCGCTTTTCAGCACCATTATTGGGGTTCATGTTATCTCTAGCACAGCAGTAACTGGCAGGTGAAAGGGGTTACAGATATACATTCTACTCTTTAAAAAAGAAACAGGAAAATATTTTGTTTTAACTCAATGAATCGAGAAGCTGTTGTAAATGTAAAAGATCATACAGAACAGTTGATTTAAACTAGCCCCTGGAAAGAACGCCCTGAAAATAAGTCAGACAAGTAGGAGCTACTGAATTATACCAAGAAGCCAGTTTGAAAGGGACTTAGTTAATGAAGCTTGTTTTAAATTGTCCATCTCTTGTAAAGATGTGTGCACTTCTTCAGAGTCCTTCTGCCACCGGGTTTTGTTTTTATGAACTTAGTGAATAGGATTTAAACTTCTTAGCTTTTTTTTTTTCTTTTCAAAAACTACAAACGCAATCAGTTTGAGTAGAATCCATTCAATTGGCCTGTGCTTTCTGAATGCAAGAAAGAAGCTACTTTTCCTCCCCTTCGTTTCATTCCAGCTGAGCGCAGTGCAGCAAACATCTCACGCTGAAATCAGCGCCTTTTTAAAACTTCAAGGGGCTTGAAAGCTCCGAACCTGTTCAGAGGTGAAGTGGCTCCAGAGATCAGCTCAGACTCACCCTATTTGCACTTCCCTCTGCTGTAAAGGATCTCAGTCCTTTATCCACAGGCCTCATTATGAAAGTTCTCTCGCTATGAACACCAGACCAGGGCGGGTCTCCACTTTGGTACTGCAGCATCGCTCTCCATTTCACTCACTGTAAAGAATCCTGGCCACTGGCTGAAGTCTACCGTGAGATCAAGAGAAACCTGGTTCTCCGCAGTGAAGAGAGAGAGTTAATTGCTCGCCCCTCCCCACGCCCCTCACAATCCACCCCGCCTTCCTAGGCTGCTGGCTTCTTTCACTTTCCTCTGAGGTTTTAACTGTGGCTGAGGAGGGAAGAGCCCTACCTCCCTAGGACTGCCCAGCTGAGTTCAGAGAGAGGGAAGGTAAAAACCTCCCAGCAACAAACACTGCTAAACTCTCAGAAGGCAGAAATCACAGATTTCCCCATTTCCTCCTGGAAGTCCAAGACTTTAGTTTTAGTTTCTTTCCTCCTCGACTGGTAGAGTTAGTTTCTCAAGCCAGCAGGTTTTCAGAAAAGAAGACTAAAGTAAAATTTTCCGTGCCTTGTGTTGAAAGCCGCCTTGCAATTAACTGCAACAGAAGTAAAGTGTGGGCTAACTGGTTAAGTTCATGGGAGGTGCCTCTAATGGCTCAGGGCTTCTTATGCTTCCACAAGTAAGCCCTGGTACCCAATATTTTGCTCTTTTCTCCTTCAGTCTCAGGGTGGAGATGCATCACTCCAGCCCTGTGAATACGATGTGGTCTGAGAATTCCTAGAGAAGTGTCTGCTTTTTAAAGGCTCACTTGGTGGACTGCCTTCTTTGGGTGCCCAGATTACTATCAATTGTTCAGCTTACAACATAAGGAGCCACATTACTCTTGCAGGTGCCTAAAGTGTGTCTCGTACTAATGACTGCCTGAAAAAGCAATTATTTTCCCCCCAGTTCTGAAATCCCATCAGAGGCACTGGCACCAGGGCAGGTTTGCATAGGTAGACTCTTACACAGATTTTTGGTCTGGCTAAGGATTGAAGGTGTTGCTCCCTTCATTGACCTTTACAGGCATGCACTAGCATTATTTTAAGTAGTTTTACAAGGTTGCATTCCCAAATCTATTTGCCTTTCCATTGTTGTTGCTCCACATACCATCAAACTGAATCTGAATCAACTCTCTAGGAGCCAAAGCTAATTTTACTGAAACTCTAATGAACAACCCAACTCCTCAAAAAAAAAAAAAAAAAAAAAAAAAAGTGATACCTATTCTTAAAACAACAATAATTAAATATATAAAGCTCTTTTCGTATATAAAGCTCATTTCATATACAAAGCTCTTTTCTAAATCATTTGCTCAATATGGGCATTTGTTTATTTTAAAATTAGTAATGCTTTGTTTCAAATACCCAAGACTTCATCTTTGGAAGAAAAAGGGGGACACTGTGAAAGTTCAAGGATTCAGCCTAAAATAATCTGAGTACACAGTGACATCAGACCCCCAGAAGTGTTATTTGAATAATAACTCTCTCTCACAGTTAAGTGATTTACTTTTTGCTTCATTTCTTATTTAACATTTTTTATATTAAATGCTTTTGTTAAAATGTAGTTGATGCATTATGCAAGTTGATAGTTTTATAAGTTGGAAAAGAACTTAGGAGAGCAGGTCTGGTCACAGGGAATCAGGAGGAGGAGCTGTCACGGCTGTACCCCTATCAAGCCTGTTTTCCTTTTCCAATTGGAGTAATTCAAGTATAATTTACAAAACTGGATACAAGAGGGAATTTGTCCTATGGTTTTAAAAACCAGTCACTGTGGTATAGCCAAGAAATACTTAATATTGACAAGGCAGAGCCACACAAAAGGGACATCCTCACTCCCTTGGGTGGCTAATGATGAGCTTGAGACTGGACACAAGTTCTGGCAGCGTCCAAATCCCCTAACACACCTCACAGATGTCCCTCCCTAACTAGCAGCCTCAGGTTTAGCAAAAATTTTAAAAGACACTTTCTTCATTTATTACCCCAACACTCAAACCTCTTCATCTCTGGCTAAGAGGCCTCGAGTTAGTATGTTAAGAAAAATATGCAACATTTTTCTCCACCCTCGCTGTTTTGGCAGGCAGCCAACCCTGACTCGTCACCTGGCATTAGCAGGCACAGGTCCCGAGGACCCAGGGTCTGGGAGGAGAGGAGGCTGTCTTCTGCACACAGCTGGCACTTGTGCTAAGGAGCCCCTTTTCCATGAATTAGGTAATTGGAACAAGTGCTAGAGATGCTGTTCTGTGGGATCCTGCAATGGACTTTCCTAACATGTTTCTAGCAGGGAGAAATGGGTACAGGAATAGCAGACTTCAAAAAATTCACATTTGCTACTCACACAGTGCTTCAACCCATGCCTGAGCTCCTACTTAGTTCCAGGCACTATGCTAGGCACTGGATAGGCAATTTTAAACAGATTGAATGAGATTCCTTCCCTCCTGTGGTTTATAATCCAGTAAGGGAAACAGACATTAAACAAATAAGCATACTAATAAATATAGTCTATACTCTCAAGATGTAGCCAGGGCTATGAAAGAAAAGAGTAAGTTTCCGTGGAAGAAATTGACAGTGTCATCCTTACAATGACGTCTCCTCATTATCTATGGCTCAGCTCAGACATGACTGCCTCCACGAAATCTCTGGTTTCCCTTCTTCCTCATGCAGACCCAGTTCTGGGGGCATGTTCACATTTTATTTTTGTTAAAAATAGTTGAATATGTGTGTTAACAACTTCATATTGTTCAACTCACAGGCTGTGTGAGTGACAGCTGTGTGTGCTGTCCATTCCCGCAGACTACAAGGTACATATGAAATCTGAAGCTGGATGACAGCGTGGCTCTGCTCGTGTTCTTAGCAATTAGCAAAATGCCTTTGTTATAACACTAAGGGTAGCTATTGTTCATTGAGCCTCTACTAGTTCCAGATACTTCAAATATATCTTCTGTGATTTTTTACAGCAATGCTGACAGATGAGTAATATTTGATTTTCACAGCTGAGAAACTGAAGCTTGAAGTTTAAGTGATTTATGCAAGTCCACACCAGACTGAATGATAGCAGAGCTCAGATGTGAATAATACTCTACCTGATTCTAAAATCCATACTCTTTCAACTCTTAGCCTTGCTAAGTTTCACTATTTTCATTCATACATTGATCCATTTATTTAACATGTCTGTATACCACTACACCTCATCCTGGTGTCATTGGCACACCTGTAAATAACAAAACCTGACTTGACTGCAAAGAGCTTCCAGTTTAATGAGGAAAACGAACACTGAAAACCAATTACAAGTGAGTCAACCTAGTACAGATGTTTATTAAATTGGTTGAATGTTATGAGAGATAAACTTACAGAGGAAGTATTATGATAGCCATCCCTAAAAATGAAATATATTTAATTATGTTTACTTTTCAAATATTAAACACAATTTCTATATCTCTAGCCCCACTATCTACTTTGTTTCAGAACAACTGGGTTATGGTCAAGATATAAGTAACTAGTGCCTAAAGTCTGCTACACTTCCTAGCATTTCACAGTAGCAAGTTAATCAATTCCTTTTTTAGCTATTCCTCTTTTGTATCTTGGGTGACCAAAATAGGTCACCCAATTCTGAAATTAATTTCCGGAAGTGGCCCATCACAACCAACAGGCCCTAATGTGTGAACATGGATCAGTTGCAAAGAGAATCCCTTGTCCTCAGAGGAGAGCTGGAGGGCTGCTGGCCTCATCCTGCAGCATTGAAGCAGCTGGCTGAATTGCCTGTTGAATTCTGGGACTCAGGACAAAGCTTTAAGGGATTTGGTGGGAAAATGTCAGGAGCATAACTGTTTATGGAGATTAAAAGTGGTGGAAAAGATTGAAGAAATCCTGTATGACCCTAAATCAAAGTATAACTGAGACGTCCTGGCTCAAAGGTGCTGATTCCTCAGTATAATTAAACCTCTGCTCCTATGCATTTTCCTAGAAATGATAATGTAGTTTATGACAAGAAACACGGAGGAGAATTTAAGGACTGGTTAAGTAAGAAACAATCAAAGAACCAACAGGAATCAGCAAAACAGAGAACCTAGAATCAGAAGAATTCTTAGAAATTCTCTGCCCTAAATTCCTTAATGATGTACAAAGCCCTCCTAAGAGATTTCTGTCCCATCCCAGACTTGCATTAAATATTTGCACAAACAGAGACCTCATTAGCCCACCAAAATTCTTACTGTATGAAAGCAAAATATGCCTCCCATGACATCAACAAGTCGGATCAATTTCTGTTCCTACAACAGTATAATCTGTATTCTACATGGTAGTTTTCTTGTTTAGGTACATCCTACTTTTTTTTTTTTTTTTTTTTTTTTTTTTTGGTGAGGACTTAGTTAAGTGTCTCCATGTAGTTTTTTTTTTTTTTTTTTTCCTGAAATGTCTAGAACCATCAGACAGAACTTCATTGAGGATACGGATCCTGCGGGAGGGCGTTAGATAAGCAGAGAGGAATGGGTCTCCAATGTTGCTCCACAAGGAACAAGGACTCAAATATTCATTAGTTGATATGGATGATATCCTGTGGCACAGTTAATACAGGGCTCTATTCAACAATAGCAGAGTTAATGCAGTTACCTGGCAGCAAAGCATTTCCAAAAAATGCCTGCCTTTCTGCTCATTGACTATTGATGACTGCAGCCCAGGGGAAGTAGTGCATTCATGAACATCAATCAGGGCAGGAAAGGCGCCTTCCAGTCTCTTTTAAAGGAAATAATGTATGGGAGAGCTCTTTGTCAACTGTAAAGCAGTGTACAAATGTAAAGAATTTTTACTATGGTTTTAAAGGGAGTTGGAATAGAATTACTGTTGTTTGTTTTAAAGTTTTCCTTGTGGCCTCCTCAATAGATGCCTAAGAAAGAGCCCTGCTTCCCTTTCCATCTTTTCTGTGTAGAGACATTCAATGAATTATTTTTAAATACTAAGGCTCGGGCTTGTTATTTTTCTATGTAGGGTAAACTTCTGTTTCCATGTTTTTAAAGGCAATTTTCTTTGGTATTTTCTCAACACACATGTTATTCTAAAATGACATAAATTACAAAGACACATGCCTTGGACTATGAGATGCAATTCATCTTGAATTAACACGATCCCCTAATGCTGTTACGGGCAAGGACCTACCATTTATAGAATAGCCACTATTGCTGGAAATTGCTAAGATTTTTGTGTAAATTATCTCAGATGATCCTTACAACCATCTTCATCCTGATGTACAGATAAGGAACTCTGAAAAACTATGTTGAGGTTGCCACACTAATAACAAGCAAAACTCAGAATTTAAACCCAATTGTCTCATCCCAAATGTTTTTCTTCTTCTATATCTCTAGCAAAGATATATTTGAAATATATGGATAAAAGCCAGAACATCACCCTCACAATGATTTTCATATATTCCCACAAAATAATGGATTTTATATGTCCTTTACCAGTATGTTGATGGTTGATAGAATGCCACATTCTATTATCTAACCTTTTACTTTAATTACATTACAGTTTTTCTATGGAAACTTAAAACTTTAGAAGTCTTTCTTACTATTCTGTCATTGGTAATCTTGGTAGTCATTTTTTTCTCTTTTAATTAAAAAGAAAAATTCCGAAATGTGTGAAAATCTCACTTGTCAAAAGAATAAAAGATCATTTACAAAAATTGAGCAAACATTTTTAAAACCTTTAAAAATGTATCCAATGCACATTATCTTTAAAACTGTGAGGCTGGAATACCACTTCCATGAAGAGGAAGTAGACATACTTTTCTACTTCCCCCTTCTAAGCACAATTAAAAACTCCAGAAATTATATATGAAACCAACATAAGAAGACTCTGAAATTTAGAGAGGAAAAAGCAGGTCTCAGGACCAAGGGACAACATGGCAATAGTTTACTGGGTTTTCATTTTGCCTCATATATCATTCTTCTTCAAATTCTTTTTAGCATTTCTAGTTAGATTAAATGCTAGAGAAGTAAGCAACCTCAAAATGCCAACAAATGGAGACAGAAAAAGTCATACAAAAAAAGTCTGTTCTCTCTATTCAAAGGACTGGGAAATAGGCAGCCTGGAAAGACAGAAAACTTCTAAACAGTAACTACTGTACTCTAGCAGAACACCACAGAGAAAACTGTGGTTTCACTCCGACTCTCACCAGCTGAGTGGGAAATATAGACTATCCTACCCTGATTGTAATGAGACCTTTCCTACAACATTCATGGAGACCAGGTGACTGAGGGAGCCCATGTGGTGAGCATGGAACTTCTGGCCGGAAATTTTAGCCAATGTGATAAGGCAAGAAACTGAAGTAAAAGGCATACAGACTTTAAAAAAATGAAATACAACACTCTCTATTCTTAGATTATGTGATTATCTAAGTAGAAACCTGCAAAAAACCTTGTAGAATTAATAAATAAATTCATTTAGGCCACAAGATATAAGGTAGACATAGAAAAATTAATTATATTTCTATATACTATAATATAAAAAAATTAAAAATACGTCATTTTCAATCATTCCAAAAGCTGGAATATTTAGGTGAAAATCTATCAAAACATATAAAAGACTTGTATCTGAAAACTATAAAATACAGGTGAAAGACACCAAAGAAGATCTAAATAAATGGAGACACATATCATGTTGATAGATTAGGAGCTTTAACAAAGCAAAGATGTCAATTCTTCTAAAATTGTATACAGATTTAATGCAATTTATATCAAAATCTTAACAAGGTATTTTACAGATATTGATAACATTATTCTAAAAGTTTAAATGAAAGGGCAAAGGAACTAGAATAGCGCAAAGAATTTGGAGAAGAATGAAGTAGGAAGAATCAGTTTTATGTAATTTCAAAACTCATTACACTGCTACAGTAACGAGACTGTGCTACTGGCAGAGGGATACACACGTAGATCAAAAGGTAACCCAGAACAGATCACCACAGATACCTCGAATGGATTTTTGACGAAGATTCAAACACAATTCAATGAGAGGTAAGATGAACTTTTTGAAAGATGTTGGCAAGCCATTGAACATACACCTGTAGAAAATAAATAAATAAATAAACCCTCCAATTTAGTCTCACATTTTAATACAGAAATCCATTTCAAAAGAATCATGAACTTAACTATAAAACATAAGTCTGTACAGCTTCTATTAAAAAACATTCCAGAAAAATCTTTAGGATCCAGGGAGAAGCAAGGAGTTATTAAGCTTGATACTCAAAACAAAATCCATAAAAGGAGAAATCGATAAATTAGACTTCATCAAAATTAAGAATGTTTTCTCTGCCTAAGATTCGTTAAGAAGATGAAAAGATAAGCTACAGTTTACAGAAAGTGTTTGTAAACCATATAGCTGAAACAAACCAACCAACAAACAAAAAATTAAAAACTAGCAGCTGTAATATGCAAGGGAATCTCAAAACAAGTAATAAAACAAGCAATCCGGTCAGAAAATGGGAAAAGGACATGAGACAATTTCACTAAAAAAGGGTAAGGATAGCAAATGAGCACAAGATGTTGAGTCATTAGCCATTGTGTAAATGCAAATTAAAACCACAATGAGATATCTCTACACATCTGTTAAAATAAGATTTAAAAATGGCAATGCCGAATGATGATGAGGATGTATAGAAACCAGATCTCATACATTGCTGGTAGGAATGAACAATGTTAAGCCATTCCATAAAATAATTTAGTTGAAGAAGAGTAGAAATGGACAATAGGGCTATATGAGGGATGTTTGTGGGTGATAGAAATGTTTTGTATCTTAATTATTATCATTGTCAATATCCTGCTTGTGATCTTACACTATAATTTTATAAAATGTTTCCATTCAGAAAAAGTGGGTAAAGGATATAGGCACACAGGTTCTCTGTGGTATTTCTTATATCTTCATGTTAATCTACAATTATCTCAAGAGAAAATGTTTATTTAAAGCATGGTATAAACTCATATTTTGGAATTTAGATTGATATAATGTAAGGACAATATAGTTGAAGTATTTCAAATTTTGGGTCAGCCTTAAATCATTTGGACTTGTTAGGCTGGGATAACTATGAATCAGAAAATAAGACTTAAGCATGAAATAACATTGTTAAAAATATGTATTTTACTTCAACCAATATTTATTGAGTAGCAGCCGTGCAGTTGTGAATGAAGATGACTATGACAGGGCTCCTGGTGACTAGTGGTGGACACAAGAAGCCGTAGAGACTGCCCTCATACACATGAGGCAAAGAGTGACTGCTACATACTAGGGGGTGCAAGTATCTTTATCAGCATTGGCAGCCAGCCTTTAGTGAGCACCTGGTTTGTTCTCTCACTTAATCCTCAAAGCAACCCTGAAAGTTAATTTTTTTGACAGTTTATTTTTATTGTTTTGGATTCATTGAAGGTACAAAGAATTAGGTTACACTGATTGCATTTGATAGATAAAGTTCCTCTTATAACTATGTCCCATCCCCAATAAGTGTGCCATGCACCATGATCCTCCATCCCCCTCCCTCCTGCCTTCTCCCCAATCCCTCATTCCCCTAACCCACTCCTTGTATTAGATCATCTACTGCCTTCCTATTAGAATTGAGTAAATTAGATTCTTGCTTGTCCATTCTTGTGATGCTTTACTAAGAAGAATGTGCTCCACCTCCATCCAGGTTAATACAAAAGATGTAAAGTCTTCATCTTTTTTAGTGGCTGAATAGTATTCCATGGTAGACATATACCACAGCTTGTTAATCCCTTCCAGGGTTGGTGTGTCTTTAGGCTCTTTTCACATTTTGGTGATTGTAAATTGAGCTGCTATAAACAGTTTAGTGCAAATGTCCTTATAATGAAATGATTATTTTTCTTGTGGGTTGATGCCTAGTAATTAGTAATTAGACCTAGGGAGGTCTAATTTGAGTTCTTTGAGGATTCTCCATACTTCCTTCCAAAAAGGTAGCATTAGTTTGCTTTCCCACCAGCAGTGTAAAAGTGTTCCCTTCTCTCCACAACCACACCAGTATCTGCAGCTTTGAAACTTCATAATGTGGACCATTCTCACTGGGGTTAGGTGATCTCTCAGGGTAGTCTGATTTGCATTTCTCTGATGATTAGGGGTGATGAACATTTTTTCATATGTTTGTTAGCCATTCACCTGTCTTCATTAGAGAATATCCTATTCATCTCTCTTGCCCATTGATATATGGGATGGTTGGGTCTTTTGTTGCTGATTAATTTGAGTTCTCTATAGATCCTAGTTATCAAGCTTTTGTCAAAGTCATATTGTTCAAATATCTTTTCCTGTTCTGAAGGTTGTCTGTTTGGTTTGCTTGTTGTTTACTTAGCTGTATATAAGCTTTTCAGTTTAATTAAGTTTCATTTGTTTATTTTTGTTGTTGTTGCAATTGCCATGGAAATCTTCTCCGTAAAATCTTTCCCCAGGTCAGTATCTTCAAGTGTTTTCCCCACACTTTCTTCAAGAACTTTTATTGTTTCATGCCTAGATTTAAATCTTTTATCCACCTTGAATCAATTTTTCTAAGGGGTGGGAGGTGTGGGTCTAGTTTCAATCTGTTGCATGTGGTTATCCAGTGTTCCTAACACCATTTACTGAATATGGATTCTTTTCCCCAGGGTATGTTCTTGTTTGGTTTATCAAAGATCAGGTGGCTATAAGGTGTTACTTTTATCTCATGATTTTCTATTTGGTTTCAAATGTCAATGTCTTCATTTTTCTGCCAATACTATGCTGTTTTGATCACTATGGCCTTGTAGTTTAGTCAAATGTCTGGTAGGGTGATACCCCTGGCTTTGTTTTTTTGTTGTTGTTATTGTTTGTTTGTTTGTTTTTTTGGGGGGGTGTTGCTAAGGGTTTCCTTGGCTATCTGAAGTTTTTTCTGGCTCCATATAAAATGAATAATTGTTTTTTCCTAATCTTGAAAGTATGATGATGGAGTTTAATGGGGTTTGCATTGACTCTGTAAATTGCTTTGAGTAATATAGAAATTTTCACAAAGGTGATTATTCCCAGCCATGAGCATAGTATGTTCTTCCATTTGTTATTATCTTCTGCTATTTCTTCTCTTAGGGTTTTGTAATTTTCTTTGTAAAGATCCTTCACCTCTTTTGTTATGTATATTCCTAGGTTATTTCATTTTTATTGAAGCTACTGTGAAGGGAATTGTTTCCTTGATTAGCTTCTCATCTTGGCTGTTATTGGCATATACAAAGGCTATGGACACTGTGGACACAGATTTTATATCTTGAGACCTTACTATATTTTTTGATCACTTCCAGGAGTCTTGTGGTTGAATCTTTGGGGTTCTCTAAGTATAAGATTATATCATCAGCAAAGAGTGAGAGTTTGACCACCTCTGCACCCATTTGGATGCAGTTTATTTCCTTTTCTTTCCTGACTGTGTTGGCTAGAACTTCCAGCACTATGTCGAATAGTAGTGAGATAGAGGACAACCCTGTCTGATTCCAGTTCTAAGTGGAAAAGCTTTCAGTTTTACTCCATTCAGTATAATATTAGCTGTGGGTTTGTCATAGATGGCTTTAATCAGATTCAAAAGTGTGCCACCCATCCCTAAATTCTAATTAGAAAAGGATGCCGAATTTATTGGACACTTTTTCTGCGTTTATTGAGAGGATCACATGATCTTTGTTTTTGCTTCTGATGATATGGTGAATTAAATTATGTTTATGGACTTGCATATGTTAAAACCAGCCTTGCATCCCTGGGATGAAACCTTCTTGATTGTAATGAATGATTTTTTTAATGTGTAGATTAATCTATTGGCTAAGACTTTATTTTATTTAGAATTTTTGCATCTATATTTATTAGTAAAATTGGTCTGAAATTCTCCTTTTTAGTTGGGTCTTTTCCTGGTTTATCAGGGTGATATTTGTTTCATAGAATGTTTTGGGGAAGTTTCCTTCCTTCTCAATTTTTTGGAATAATTTCAGCAATATGGGAATAAGCTCTTCTTTGAAGGTTTGATGGAACTCTGGTATGAAGTCATGTAGACAAGGGTATTTTTTTTTGGGGGGGGGATTTTTTATTGTTTCTTTGATCTCAGATCTTGAAATTGGTCTGTTCAAGATATCTATCTCTTCTTCTGTAAGTCTAAGGGGAGGGTGTGGTGTGATTCCAGGTATTGATCCATTTCCTCCACTTTGTCAAATTTCTGGGTGTAGAGTTTCTGGTAGTACCCAGAAATGATCTCTTTTACCTCTGTGGCATCTGTTGTTCTTTCCCCTTTATTGTTTTTGATTGAGGTTATTAGAGATTTTACTTTTCTGTTTCTAGTTAATCTGGCCAAAGATTTATCAGTTTTATTTATTTTTTTGAAAAACCAACTTTTTGTTTCATTAATTTTCTGGATGATTCTTTTGTTTTCAATTTCATTAATCTCTATTTTGTTTGGGTCATTTCTTTTCTTCTGCTGGGTATGGGATTAGTGTTCTTCTTTTCCCAATTCCATAAGATTGTTCATGAGTTTGTTGATGTGCTCTCTTTCTGTTTTGTTTTTTTTTTTTTTAATGTAGGCATATAATGCAGTAAATTTCTGTCTTAAGAGTGCATTTGCTGTATGTCATAGGTTTTGGTAACTTCTGTCTTCATTGTTGTTATGGTTGAGGAAATTAACAAGTTCCTCTTTTATCTCTTCCTGAACCCACAATCTTTCAGCATAAGGTTATTTAATTTCAAGTCTTTGTGTGAGATGAATGTTTTTATTGGAGTTGACTTCTGCCTTTACTGCCTTGTGGTCTGAGATCATATAAAGTATAATTTCTATTCTTTTAATTTTGGTGAGATTTTATTTGTGTCCTGGGTTGTGATCAATTTTGGAATGCATACCATGAGCTGACAAGAAAAATGTATATTCTTTATCTTTGAGATGGTGTGTTCTGTATATGTTTATTAATCCCATTTATTCTATGGTCACATTTAAGTCCTTTATATCTTTGTTTAGCTTCTGTTTGCAAAATCTGTCCAGTGCTATGAGAGGAGTGTTAAAGTGCCTGGCTATTATGGTGTTATCAGACATCATATTTCTCAGACTCATCAAGGTTTGTTTCATAAATCTGGGAGCATTTAAGTTGGATGCATAAATACTTAAAATTGAAATATCTTCTAGTTGTGTTGTTCCTTTGACCAGTATAAATTGTCCCTCTTTGTCTTTCTCAACTTTAGTTGCTTTAAATCCACTTGCATTTGAAAATAAAATTGCAACACCCCCTTTCTTCTTATTTCCATTTGCTTGAAATATTGTATTTCATCCCTTAACCCTGAGTCTTGATTTGTCCTTTAAGTCTAGGTGTGTATTCTGGAGACAGCATATGGATGGCATTTGCTTTTTTATCCAATCAGCTGGCCTGTGCCACTAGTGATGAATTCAGTTCATTAACATCTATTGAGAGAATTGATAAGTATGGTAGAGTTCTATTCATCTTATTTTGAAAAGCCCGTTGTGTAGTTTTTTGTTTATTTGGTTGGTTGGTTTTGTTCGTTTTTTGATACACAGTTTTAGGCTGTTGTCCTGGGAAGAGTGCTATGGCATCATATCTCACAACAACCTCCAACTCTTGGGCTCAAGTGATCCTCTTGCCTCAGTTTTTCTATTTTTAGTGAAGACAGGGTCTCACTTTTCAGTAAATGCTGGTCTTGAACTCATAAGTTCAAGTTATCCCCTCACTTAGCCTCCCAGAGTGCTAGGATTATAGGTGTGAGCCCCTGTGCCTGGCCCATGGTGTAGTGTTTTCCTTTGTGCTATTGTGGAAACTAAGTTATGACCTTTGGCTTCTGTGTGTTTACTTAGGTGTTGGTCCATTATGATGGTCAGTGTTGAGAATAGGTCTAAGTATTTCCAGTAGAGATGGTCTTGTTGTGGCAAATTTCCTCACTGTTTTTATATCCACAATATATTTGATTTCTCCGTAATTTTGAAGCTTAGTTTAGCAGCATACAGAATTCTGGGCTGAAAATTATTTTGTTTAAGAATGTTGAATTTGGATGGCCATGCTGTTCTGGCTTGGAAGATTTCAATTGAAAATTCTGCTGTCATCCTACAGATCTCTATGGCTCTATACATCAGTTGGCAATTACTCCTGGCTGCTTGAAGAATATTTTTCTTTCATCTTGACTTTTGATAGGTTCACTACAATGTGTCTTGGAGAGGCTGTTTGAGTTGAGATGATCCAGGGTTCGATATCCATCTGAAAGGAGTGTGTCAGGGTCTTTGGTAAAGTTTGAGATGTTTTCATTTGTAATAGTCTCCAGTAGGGTTTCCATTCCTTTAGGAAAATCTTCTTCCCCTTCAGAATTCATGTTATTCATATATTTGAACGTTTAATGGAGTCTCATAGTTCTCTAAGCACCTGTTCTGGTTTCTCTCTCTTCCTTTCTGCCTCTTTAATGGCCTGGATTAACTAAAAAAACTTTATCCTCTAGCTCTGAGGTTGTTTCTTCTTCATGATCTAACCTATTTTTGATACTTTCTATGACATATTTACATTCCCTGATTGTCTGCTTCATTTCCTTAAGCTCCACCATGTCCTTTCTATATTCTACGTATCTCTCATCTGACTTTTGGTTCTGTCTTTCCACTTTCTCGTTTATTCCTTTTATTATCTTTATCATCCATATTTTAAACTCCCTTTCTGTCAAATCCATTAATTCTTTGTAGGTAGGGTCTTCTGCATTAGCTGCTTCATGGTCCCTCATGGGAGGAGCTCTGTTTTAGTTTCTCATGTTGCCTGAGTTTTTATGTTCATTCCCTCTCATATATTCTTCCTTCTTGTTCACCTCCTTGTCCTCCTTTTTCCTTCTCACTGCCTTCTTTGCTTCAAATTACCTTGTCTCAGAGCTTAGGTCTTGAAGTGGCCCAGTCCTGAGCAAAGCCAAACTCTTCCTCATGGCCAAGAAAAAAAATCAAAGTCATTTCTCTTGATGACAGTGTGTTTCAATATGTCTTCAGGATACCAGGTGGTGATGTGGTTTTTTTAGGAGACAGCATTGCCAGTAACATCTATGGTCCTTGTTCCAAACTTAGTTGGCTTCAGTGATCACCTGATTGTATCCTCAGTATCAGACCCTATCAAGTTGGGATCTTAAAGCTCACAAGAATTCTTCAGAGGTGGGTCTCATGGTGCCTCCTGATTCCAGTTCCCATGGGGTTTGGGAGTCCCTCAGCCTGTTCCAAGAGTGGAGTTCTGATCCCAGCAGGTTGAATTAAGACAGCTGTGCTTTAGGCCCCTGCTAAGACTTTCTCTTGATGTTCCCACAATGGCAGACCCCTGGGCATCTAGATCCTCTCAGTGTGGCTGCCTCATCAACCACCAAAATTATGGCAAATCCACTCCAATTGGCATTCAAATCTGGTTGCTTTACACTGTTCAAGTCTTTCCACTCTCCTAAGCTTTCCACTCAATGCTCAGCTTTCCCCAAGAACTGAAAACTCTGGAAAGACTTCCTCCTGCCCTGGACCTCTGTGTGGGTCTAGTTGATCCCAGCCACTCAGAATCACTTGCCTAATTCATCAGGTTTCCACCACTCTGGATCATATGCTACATCCAGCTCACCATAGCATTCTGGCTATGCTCCCTCAGCTATGAGTCTGGGTAAGGTCCCTGCCAGGTATGACTGGATTCCCTCTTTTGCCCAGCTATTTAAGAGAGCTTAGTTGACTGGATTCCCTCTTTTGCCCAGCTATTTAAGAGAGCTTAGTTGAACAATACTTCTGGTCTGCCATCTTACTCCACTCCCTCCCTGGAAATTAATTTTATTATCTCATTTTATAAATGTGGAAACAAAGCCATAGAGGTTATATGGCTTATCCAGAAAAGTAGTGAACCAAAAATTTTAACCCAGATCTAAATTCAGTGTTACCATGAGGTCATACTGCCTCTGACCAAAATCTGTGCCATGTATTTTGTGGGTGAGAGAAGTGAAAGTCTGTTACCAGGGTTTGGAAGTGGAGAAGACAAAAAAAGGGTCAGGGAAAAGTTTAAATGGGAGGCACAATTTGAACTTTGTTCTTGAAGGAGAGTAGAAATTTAATTGAATTAACAAGTAAGGGTCTCCAGGCCTGAAGAGTCAGTATATACTACCAATCTATTTCATGAAGAAAAATGAAATCTCCTAAGAAGAGAGAAAGGAAAACTCTCAAGTGAAGCCTATTATGAGATGGACTGAGTCCCCACCAAAATTCACATGCTTAAGTCTTAACCCCTGATACCTCAGAATGTGACTTTATTTGGAAACTAGTCATTGCAAATGTGATGAGGTTAGTTGATATTATTAGGATGGGATCTAATTTGATGTAACTATTTCCTTATAAAGGGGATATTTCCACAGACAGAGGTGGACACAGGGAGCATGCCACATTCACATGATTGCAAAGATAAAGATAAAGCATGGGCAGGCCAAGGAACACCAGAGTGCTAACAAGCCACCAGAAACTGAGAGAAAAGTGTGGAACAGATTCTCCACTGCAGCTGTATAAAGGACTAGCCCTGCTGAATGACACCCTAATCTCTGACTTTCAGCCTCCAAAACTGTAATCAATAAACATCTGTTGTTTAAGTCACCCAGTCTGTGGTGCTTGATTATGGCAGCCCTAGCAAACTAATACAGGGCTCGAGTACTTGAATCTTTCTACATTTTCTAAAGTGAAAGACCCAGAGCAATGGTGTACTGGACTAATTATGCCAGCTGGAGAGGAGCCATTGCTAAATTTTGGGTTATTTTGCAAGCCAAATGATAAACAAAGCTATTAATTCAAAGTAAAATTATATGAACTTATAATTAAGTATATAAAACAAAGATAATCAACACATGAAACTAATCACTGCCTATTAATTGTACATGCTAGTAATATCTATGTATTGTATCCTAGGATATGATCAATTTTGGAGAAGTTTCCATGGGCTGCTGAGAAGAATGTATATTCTTTAGCTTTGGGATGGAGTGTTCTATATGTGTCTATCAGGCACAGTTGTTGTAGGATCTCATTTAAGATCCTTACATCTTTGTTTAAATTCTTTCTAGAGACTGTGTCTAGCTGTGTAAGAGGGGTGTTAAAGTCCCTTGTTATTATGGTGTTATAGGATATCATATTGCTCAGACTGAGTAAGGTCTGTTTCAAGAACCTGGGAGCATTTAAGTTGGGTGCATAAATATTTAGAACTGAAATGTCTTCTTGTTGTATTTTTCCCTTGACCAATATGAAATGACCATCTTTGTCTTTTTTGACTTTAGTTGCTTTAAATCACATGTATCTGAAAATAAGATTGCAACATTTTTTTCTTCTGAATTCCATTTGCCTGAAAAATTGTCTTCCAACCCTTAACTCGAAGTTTTAATTTGTCTTTTGAGGCTAAGTGTGTTTCCTGCAAATAGCAAATGTATGGCTTGTGTTTTTTTAATCCAATTAGCCAATCTGTGCCTCTTCAGTGGAGAATTCAAGCCATTAACATTTATTGAGATAATTGATAAGTGTGGTAGTATTCTATTCATTTTATTTTGTGAAAGTTCATTGCTTAGTTTTGTCTTTTGCATCACTGTGAAAGCTAGGTTCTGTCTTTTAATTTCTGTGTGCTTACTTTGCTGGTGGTCCATTGTGATAGTCAGTGTGTAGAACAGGTTGAAGTATTTCCTGTAGAGCTGGTCTTGTGGCAAATTTCCTCAATGTTTGCATATCTCTAAAAGATTTGATTTCTCTGTCAATTTTAAAGCTTAGTTTAGCAGAATATAGAATTCTAGGGTGGAAATTGTTCTGTTTATGTAGATTAAAGTTAGGTAACCATTGTCCTCTGGCTTGAAAAGTTTCATTAGAGAAGTCTGCAGTCACCCTGATGGATTTTCCTGTAAGTCAATTGGCACTTACTCCTAGCAGCTTGTAAAATCTTTTCTTGAGTTTGGACAGGTTCATCACAATGTGTCTTGGAGAAGCTTGGTTAGAGCTGAGGTGACCTGGAGTCCGATATCCCTCTGAAAGGAGTGTGTCAGAATCTTTGGTGATATTTGGGAAATTTTCATTTATAATATTCTCTAGTATGGTTTCCATTCCCCTGGGACATTCTTCTTCCCCTCTGGAATACCTATAACTTGTATGATTGAACACATCATAAAGTCCCATAATCCTGTCAGTGAATGTTCTGCTTTCTCCCTCTTCTTTTCTGTCTCTTTAATTATCTGAGATATCTCAAGAGCTTTGTCCTCTACCTCTGAGATTCTTTCTTC
>CAUYPK010076476.1:0-10495 GCA_963574355.1 Loris lydekkerianus
GATGTGCGATCTCCAACCTTCTCTCCTGGTATAGCTCGAATCCTCCAGGTTACTTACTAAATTTCCATCCTTTAACTCTCCTTCTGGACGGGAGCCTCTGTGAAAAGCTGGCTTCAGTCCGCCATCTTGTCTCCCCCTCAAGTCCCTGGGGATATTTTGAAGAGACACTACCCACCTCACTGGGCAACCAGAGGAAGCCAGGAATCTTCTATGGTGGCAGCCGCTGGCAGAACAGATCTGGGACAAAAATGCAGGCTCCGTGAGTAAAGGGTATACCTGAGGTGGTACCAGCCTGGGTGGGGTGCTGCTGGGACCCTCCCAGAGACAGCATACTCCCAGGGCAGGGCTGAGCCATAAGGACTGCTGAGCCTAAGAAGCACCCATCCCTCAGGGGATTATAGCTGAGACAAAGGCAGGTGGGCAGAGGCTGGAACTGACAGCTGAGTGTGAGCTCTAACCACACCTGCCCCAACACAGACTGCAACCAAGACAGACACACCAGCTATGGGCAGCAGCATAGACCGGGCTGAGTCATAGTTTCTGTGAACTCAAACGGCATCTGTTCTGCAGGGGAATATAACTAGGACAGAAACAAATTCTGTGAAAGTGTTCTGCTCTGTCAGCAACATCAATCAGGGGTAGGGCTGGAACTGAGTGAACCACCCCATCCTCCATTAAGCACCCGAGGTTGTCAGGCCTCAGCTCCCCCTGCCAGATACTGGCAGAGAGCACCTGAGGAGACATAGATCTCTCTGTAACTCAGGCAGGTGCAAAACCATAGCACATCTGCTCATTGGAGGGAACTGGGTCACAGCCCTGCGCAGTTACCAGTGACTGGGTGTGACAGAGGTGCAAGGTGGGGAAGGAGGCATCAACCTTCCTAGACTACTTTATTTGCTGGGTGGGTCCTTCTGACCTCACAATGCACTGGAGTGAGCCATACTTGAGCTGTTAGCAGACCCCTATTATCTAGTTGCTGGAGACATTTTGAACTCTCCCACCTGAGACCAGTGCTGACTGGGACAATTGATTTGGACCTCTGGAAGTGAGCCAATCACCTGAGGACTATCCAAAGTGGTAACCTGGGTGTGTGGTTGTGGGAAAGTTTGATTTTACTTTTCCAGTTGTTGCCCATGGGGGCAGGGTGACTTAATTGCTGGTATTTCTCCACAGGTGAGACTTCAACCCAGAGTAACTGATTCACTAGGGTAGGACAGAGACCAGCTGAAAACAAGACAGAGCCACTTAGCCCCACCACACCAAGCAGGTCCCCAGTTTCTCAGGCCATAGCACTGTATAGGTCCTTTGCAAAGCTCTAGGGGAAAAGGTACAGACATCAGTCCAAGCTCTTGGACAAAGGGCTGGTTAATCACTATTCCAGTAGCCCCAAACCCAACTTCATCTTATCTGCTAATCTAGAGAAATGGTGTAAAATAATCATGGGGTGGAATCAGTGGAAAAACTCTGCTAACATGAATAACCAGAGTAGATCAACTCCCCCAAGGAACAGCATGGTGGACACAACTGAAGACCCCATTCATAAACGGATGTCTGAGATGTCAGAAATCAAATTCAGAATTTGGATTGCAAATAAGATTAATAGAATGGAGGTAAAGTTGGAATTAGAAATTCAAGGAGCATTTCAAAAGTTGGCTCAAGAAGTCAATGAATTCAAAGACAAAATCACCAAAGATTTTGACACATTGAGACAAGAATTTGCAGCCTTCAAAGATCTGAAAAATACAGTAGAATTCCTCAGTAACAGAGTGGAGCAAGCAGAATAAAGGATTTTTGACATTGAAGACAAAGCTTTTGAATGCTCCCAAACACTCAAAGAGGAAGAGAAGTGAAGAGCAAAAACTGATCATTCTCTCAGAGAGCTCTGGGATAATTTGAAGAAAACGAATATTCACCTTATAGGAATCCCTGAAGATGACAAAGTTGCTTCACAAGGCATAGAGGCTCTTCTTCATGAGATTATGAAGGAGAACTTTCCAGACATGCCAAGAGATTCTGAAATTCAGATAGCACACAGTTTCAGAGCCCCAGCATGACTCAACCCGAATAAGACATTTCCTAGGCACATTACAATTAACTTCACCAAAGTTAAAATGAAGAAGAAAATTCTGCAAGCAGCCAGACATGAGAAAATCATAACCTACAAGGGGAAGAATATTAGAATGACTGCAGATCTCTCTGCTGAAACCTTTCAAGCTAGAAGAAGGTGGTCATTGACTTTTAATCTCCTAAAACAAAATAACTTTCAACCCAGGATCCTGTATCCAGTGAAACTGAGTTTCATTCATGATGGAGAAATTAAATACTTTAATGACATTCACACGTTGAATAAAAATGCCATAACTAAACCAACTCTCCAGGATATTCTTAGACCTGTCCTCCATAATGACCAGTGCAATCCTCTACCCCAAAACTCAATCAGAAACTTTTGATCAAATTCCAACTTCAACAGTGGTGAAAGGATTAAAAATGTCCACTGGACTTTTGAAAAGCTCAATACTAAGAATTCTACCAGGCTTATCAATATTTACAATTAATGTAAATGGCTTAAATTGCCCGCTAAAGCGGCACTGGTTGGCTGACTAGATACAAAAACTCAGGCCAGATATCTGCTGTATACAAGAATCTCATCTTACCTTAAAAGGTAAAGACAGTCTCAGGGTGAAGGGATGGTCATCTATATTTCAGGCAAATGGAAATCAGAAACAAGCAGATGTTGCGATTTTATTTGCAGATACAATAGGTTTTAAACAAACAAAAGTAAGTAAAGATAAGGATGGTCACTTCATATGTGTTAAGGGTAATACTGAACATGATGAAATTTCAATTATTAACATTTATGCACCCAACCAGAATTTGCCTCAACTTGTAAGAAAGACTCTAACAGACATGAACAACTTGATTCCTCCAGCACCATAATAGTTTGGAACATTTTAACATTCCTTTGGCAGTGTTGGATAGATCTTCCAAAAAGAAGTTAAGCAAAGAAATTTTAGACTTAAATTTAACCATTGAACAATAGGATTTAACAGACATCTACAGAACATTTCATCCTAACAAAACTGAATACAATACATTCTTCGCATCAGCCCATGAACATCCTCCAAAATTGATCACATCTTAGGTCACCAGTCTAACCTCAGTAAATTTAAAAGAATAGAAATTACTCCTTGCATCTTCTCGGACCATCCTGGAATAAAAGTTGAACCCAATAACAAGAATCTGCATACTTATACAAAAACATGGAAACTAAATAACCTTATGCTGAATAATAGCTGGGTCATAGATGAGATTAAGAAGGAAATTACCAAATGTTTGGAACAAAATGACAATGAATACATGAATTATCAGAACCTCTGGGATACCACAAAGGCAGTCCTATGAGGGAAATTTATAGCACTGCAAGCCTTTCTCAAGAGAATGAAAAGAGAGGAAGTTAACAACCTAATGGGACATCTGCAGCAACTGGAAAAGGAAGAACATTCCAATCCCAAACCCAGAAGAAGAAAAGAATAACCAAAATTAGAGCAGAATTAAATGAAATTGAAAAGGATTGTACAACAAATCAATAAATCAAAAAGTTGGTTTTTTGAAAAGGTCAATAAAACAGATAAAACTTTGGCTGACCTAACCAGGAGAAAAAGAATGCAATCTCTGATTTTATCAATCAGAAATAGCAAAGATGAAATAACAAAAGACTCCTCAGAAATTCAAAAAATTCTTATTGAATATTACAAGAATCTCTATTGTCAGAAATATGAAAATCTGAAGGAAATAGACCAATACTTGGAAGCACACCACCTTCCTAGACTTAGCCAGAATGAAGTGGAAATGTTGAACAGGCCTATAACAAGTTCTGAAATAGCATCAAATATAAAAAATCGCCCTAAAAGGAAAAACCCAGGACTAGAAGGCTTCACATCAGAATTCCACCAAACCTTTAAAGAGGAACTAGTACCTATATTACTCAACCTTTTTCGAAATATAGAAAAAGAAGAAATACTACCCAGCACATTCTATGAAGCAAACATCACATTGATCCCCAAACCAGGAAAAGACCCAACAAGGTAAGAAAATTATAGACCAATATCACTAATGAATATTGATGCAAAAATATTCAACAAGATCCTAACAGAATCCAGCAATACATCAAATAAATTATACACTATGACCAAGTGAGTTTCATCCCAGGATCTCAAGGCTGATTAAATATATATAAATCTATGAATTTATATATATTCAAATATACATAAATTTGAATTTATATATAAATTCAGAGAAATTTGAATTTATATATATTTGAATAATTCATCACATTAACAAATTAAAAAACAAAGACCATATGATGCTCTCAATTGATGCAGAAAAAGCTTTTGATAATATCTAGCATCTCTTCATGATCAGAACACTTAAGAAAATTGGTATAGAAGGGATTTTTTTTTTTTTTAAGAAGGGATATTTCTTAAACTGATTGAGGCCATCTACAGCAAACCAACAGTCAATAACATATTGAATGGAGTTAAACTGGAATCATTTCCACTCAGATCAGGAACCAGGCAAGGTTGCCCATTGTCTCCACTGCTTTTTACCATTGTAATAGAAGTCTTAGCCATTGTAATCAGGGAAGCAAAGGCGATCAAGGGTATCCACATAGGGTCAAAAGAGATTAAACTTTCACTGTTTGCAGATGATATGATTGTATATCTGAAAACACCAGGGATTCTACTACAAAACTCTTAGAAGTGATCAAGGAATACAGAAGTGCCTCAGATTACAAAATCAGCACTCATAAATCTGTAGCCTTTATATATACATCAAAAATAGTCATGCTGAAAAAATAGTCAAAGACTCTGTTCCATTCATAGTAGTGCCAAAGAAGATGAAATATTTGGGAGTTTACCTAACAAAGGACATGAAAGATCTCTATAGAGAGAACTATGAAACTCTAAGAAAAGAAATAGATGAAGATGTTAACAAATGGAAAAACATACCATGCTCATAGCTGGGAAGAATCAACATTGTTAAAATGTCCATACTACCCAAAGCAATTTACAATTTTAATGCAATCCCTATTAAAACTCCACTTTCATACTTTATAGATCTCAAAAAAATAATACTTCATTTTATATGGAATCAGAAAAAACCTCGAATAGTCAAGACATTACTCAGAAATAAAAACAAAGCAGGAGGAATCACACTACCAGACCTCAGTACAAAAACAGAGAGGTAGATGTATAGAACAAAATAGAGAACCAAGAGATGAACCCAGCTACTTACCATCATTTGATCTTTGACTAGCCAATTAAAAACATTCTATGGGGAAAAGATTTCCTATTTAACAAATGGTGCTGGGTGAACTGGCTGGTGACCTGTACAAGACTGAAACTGGACCCACACCTTTCACCATTAACTAAGATAGACTTTCACTGGATAAAAGATTTAAATGTAAGACACGAAACTATAGGAATCCTAGAAGAAAATGCAGGGAGAACACTTGAAGAAATCGGCCTGGGTGAATATTTCAGGAGGAGGACCCCGCCAGGCAATAAAAGCAACACCCAAAATACATTACTGGGACCTGATCAAACTAAAAACCTTCTGCACAGCCAAGAATACAGTAAATAAAGCAAGCAGACATTCCTCACAATGGGAGAAGATATTTGCAGGTTATGTCTCTGACAAAGGTTTAATAACCAGAATACATAAAGAACTCAAATGTATTAGCAAGAAAAGAACAAGTGATCCCATCTCAGGCTGGGCAAGGGACTTGAAGAGAAACTTCTTTGAAGAAGACAGGCAGACGGCCTACAGACACATGAAAAAATGCTTATCATCCTTAATCATCAGAGAAATGCAAATAAAAACTACTTTGAGATATCCTCTAACTCTAGTAAGATTAGCCCACATCACAAAATCCCCAAACCAGGAGATGTTGGCGTGGACGTGGAGAAAAGAGAACACTTCTACACTTCTGGTGGGAATGCAAACTAATACATTCCTTTTGTAAAGATGTTTGGAGAATAGTTAGGGATGTATAAATAGACCTGCCATTAAATCCTACAATTCTTCTACTAGGTATATATCCAGAAGACCAAAAATCACATTATAACAAAGATATTTGTACCAGAATGTTAATCGCAGCTCAATTCATAATTGCTAAGGCATGGAATAAGTCCAAGTGCCCATCGATCCATGAATGAATTAATAAATTTTGGTATATATACACTATGGAATATTATGCAGCCTTAAAGAAAAATGGAGACTTTACGTCTTTCATGTTTACATGGATGGAGCTGGAACATATTCTTCTTAGCAAAGTATCTCAAGAATGGATGAAAGAGTGAAAAAGTATCCGATGTATTCAGCCCTACTATAAAACCAATTTATAGCTTTCATATGAAAGCTATAACCCAATTATAGCCCAAGAATGTTGGGAAAGTGGAGAGGGAGGAGAGGGGAAAAGGGAGGATAGGTGGAGGGAGGGTAATTGGTGGGACCACACCTATGGTACATCTTTCAAGGGTACATGTGAAATTTACTAAATGTAGAATATAAATGTGCTGACATAATAACTAAGAAAATGCTGTGAATGCTATGTCGACCAGTTTGATGAAAATATTTCAAATTGTATATAAAACCAGAACAATCATGCAAACCTCATGATTGCATTAATGTACACAGCTATGATTTAATTAAAAGAAAAAAAAGAGCAAAAAAGAATCCACCTTTTCCCTCCAAACTGGAGCCAGGAACTATCAGCTCTCAGGTTGGGGAGGTGTATAAAGGTGAAGAATAATTTTTCAAACAGAAAGCGAAGACTTGGTTTTATTGTGTGAGTTTATTAGACAAGTATCTGTAGGAACTTTCCAAAAGAAGACACCAGGAGAAGGGAGAGTGTGGACAGGACTCTGTAATTTAGTATGGTCCACTGCCACGCTAGGGGTAGAAGTGGGCATAGTGTTTGGACCACAGCAAGTGCATGAATTGAGACCTGTAGTTGGCTGAATAATGGCCCCCAAAATAGCAGGCTCATATCTCTGGAATCTGCAAATATTACCTTATATGGGAAAAGTGTACTTGCAGATGTGATTAAATCAAGGATCTTGAGATGGGGAGATTATCCTGGATTATCTGGATGAGCCCTAAATCCAATCACAAATGATCTCATAATAAGGAAGCATAGGGAGATCACACACAAATGCTTGCACACACATGTGCATGCACACACACGAAAGTAATATGAAGAAGGAACAGAAAAGGATTTGAAAATGCTAGCTTAAAGTTTGGAATGATGCAGCCACAAACCAAGGAATGCAGGAAGTCAGAAGCTGGAAGAGATTCAAATGAATTCTTCCCTAGAGCCTCTGGAGGAAGTGGGGCCCTGCTGACATCTTTTTTCAGCCTAGTGATACTGATTTAGGTCTTCTGTCCTCCAGAACTGTGATGGAACAGAATTCTGTTGTTTTAAGCCACCCAGTTGTGGTAATTTGTTTTAGTAGCCACAGGACACTCATACAGAAACAAGTCTAACTCTTAACATGCCAACCACATACCCATAGTATGTACGGATACTATGGTTTGCCAGTGGCTGCGGATTGAAATACAGGGATTTTGACCTTGGGCATGTTCCTGTGACTGGTAAATGGAAAGAGAACATGAGGGGGAAGCTGAAGGCTTGGATTAATGTTTATTGTGAGGTGTTTAGTTGACCTCCAAAAGGCTCCACTTTGAGCATATGTTTGTCCATGGTGATTTTGCAAGATAAGTGTCAAGTTTCTATGGTCACATGTACTTGGGCCCATGAAGCTAGTGGGGAGCCAGCTAGCCAGCTTCTAGGTCCTGGATATAACAAAGATCTAAAACCTTAAAAGCACCAGTGCCGTTAGCTGCCAGTCCTCTGCAGTGGCAGCTTCAGTGTCCTGTCCTTACATGGGGTCCAATGTCAAATTAGGGAATCATCTGCAGTTTAATGGCAAGGCCAGTGCTCAGGTCAGAGAGCCTTTGGGGAGCAGTATCTTTGTCAAATGCTAACAACAGATAAGAGGAAGTTCTAGCTATGTAAGCCTACAGAATATTAGTGGATGAATTGAAATATAAGTTATGGGAATTCTTGAAATATTTAAGCTGTGTTTACCAAAATAAGAAAAAAAACCATTTTCGGCACTGGCAGTGCAGTGGTTACGGCACCAAATACATACACTGAGGCTGGTGAGTTCGAACCTGGCCTGAGCCTGCTAGACAATGACAGCTGCAACAACAACAACAAAAATAGCCAGGCGTTGTGGCGGGCACCTGCAGTCCAAGCTACCTGGGAGGCTGAAGCAAGAGAATTTTGCTTAAGCCCAAGAGTTTGAGGCTACTGTGAGCTGTGACGCTAGGGCACTTTACCGAGGGCATATAGTGAGATTCAGTCTCAAAAAAAAAAAAAAAAAAAAAAAAAAAAAAAAAAAAAAAATCAGTAGGAGGGCTGATGACGGTTGGTTGACCAAATTAGATATCTGAAAGTTAACGATGAGGAGCTCTCCCAGTGGAAAAGGAAGTCAATTTCTTCCCCTGCAGATGTGGTCTCTCAGGCCTCTGCTGCTCCTGCATTGTTCTACAGGCCCTCATCTTCCTTTTTTGTTCTCCAGCCAGTAAAAGGCTGTTGCAGAGCATTATAACGTCACTGAATCCACTTGAACTCAGGTTAGGACATCAGGACCAGCTGTGATCTGTGCACGGTTGGACGGTATGTGTATCGCCCACACACCTGGCATGAATCGGGTAGCAGCCCTTTCTGTGTCCAGCATCCTGTGGGGATAGCACTTCCCAAACCATTCAGCGTTGGGTTGGGGTGGGCTGGTGCAAAAGGCACAGCTGCTTCCCCAACAACTGGGAACCCTTTTCTCTCCATGAATCCAGAAACACGACTGTGTTAGGGCTGCTCCCTGCTGGTGGGAGGTCCTAGCTGGGGAACATGCCCTGGAGTCCTGTCTCAGGTGACTGTGAGCCTGACAGGTGAAATATAACCTCTGATGCTGCCCCAGAGAAGTAATCATTGGACTTCAGAGAGGCCACCTTTTCCTGCTTTTAAAGGTGTTTGAGACACTAACGAAGGTCTTATATAAGGCCGGGTGCGGTGGCTAATGCCTGTAATCACAGCACTCTGTGAGGCCAAGGTGAGCAGATCACCTGAGCTCAAGAGTTTGAAACCAGTTTGAGTTAGAGCGAGACCCCCATCTCTAAAAACAGCTGGGTATTGTGGCGTGTGCCTGTAGCCCCAGCTACTTGGGAGGCTGAGGCAAAAGAATAGCTTGAGCCCAAGAGTCTGAGGTTGCTGTGAGCCATGATGCCACAGCACTATTCTGGGGGCAATAAAGTGAGACTCTGTTTTTTTTTTAAAAAAAGTCTTTTATGCATGCTAGGGGGATAATTTTCATAAAGTATTCTGAGTATTGGCTAGTGTTGTGGCCAGCATTTAAAGGGTTAGGGAAAGTTACTTTGTTAAATGCACAGAGTATGCATTCAGAGGAATCTTGGCTATTTGTCTTTTATTAGTGTTATTATAACATTATTAACAGGCTCCTTTCAAATTCATAAGTTTGATAAAAGGGCAATAAACAAAATAGAAGCAGTAGTGAATACTTCTCCGCATGCCTTCCCTTTCCCCTGAGCCATGAACATTGCCAGGGGCAGCCTCCCGGGCACCTTGATCTTCAACCCATCTCTGCCTCCAACATCCTGCAGTGCACAGACATGCCACCTCCACTGATTTCCTGTGCACCACCACGATGGCAGATACAGCCCAACTCCAGAAGCACTATAGTTTTGGCAAATGCAGCCCTGAACCACCATTTAGTCACCCAAGAAAATCCTATGCTTCCTGTCATCTCTTACTTTCCCCCAATGTCATTGAGGCTAAAGTTTTAGATAAAATTGGTGTATATTCCTTTTTAGGGGAAGGATGTGTAAGAATTCCATTATGGCTTATTGGTAACAAAAGCTATTTAATTTTCTTTAATGGATATTGATTTAATTTTAAACTGTCCCTGAAATATGAAGTTCAATTTTTGTGACTCATTCTTTTAAGGGAGAAAACTTGTTGCATACTGAAAATTGTGTTGTGGCAATCAAGAGGTTGTGTCCTGGGGTGGCTAAACTCATGAGGTTTGTTTCCACCTCCAGACCTCTTGGTTGCTAACAACCACTGTTTATGTTAAAAGTGAAAGACAGAAAGGTTTACAACAGAGATGCTAAGCCTCCAAATGGAGCACTTGGATAGAAAACTAGGGCCTGCGAATTCAGCATTTTTTGATACTTGAGATCCAATAAATGAGAAACTGAAGGTATTCATTCCCCTGTGAATGAAAAGAAATTCGGCATTTCCAGAATTTCTTGGGGTACTACACCAGAGGACCAAAAAAAAAAAAAAAAAAAAAAAAAAAAAAAAATAAAATGTAAAACAAACTTAAAAGTCCACCAAGAACGGAAAAGAAAT
>CAUYPK010076477.1:0-21896 GCA_963574355.1 Loris lydekkerianus
ACTCCACTTAGGAAGGCCTCAGACAGCTGCCCGCTCCCCTAACCTCCACTAGAGGCCCCTGCCTCCTCTCTCTCAAGAGCCCAGAACAAGAACCAGGACCTATTTGAAAAGTTGACACAAGAATTTTTTAAAAACTAGAATAATTACTACCCATCCTTCTCCCCTTTCTTCACCCAATCAAATCTTTCTTAGCATTCAAGGTTCATATCAAATTTTGTAAAAACCAAGAGATATCTGTCATTGGCTCTAGTAAAAATGAATATACCAAAGACCTTTTGCCTTTGGTAGCATTGTGATTTTGGTACTCTTTTTATCATATTGACTCATAATGTTTTGAGACCTTTAATTATATTTTTAAAGTACATTTCATGTTCAGGCCTTTCAATTAGAGCAGAAACAATTACCTTTCAGCCATGCTATCTTACAAATATTTGGATTCTATGGCTACAGTTGAAATTGTCATAAGCCCCAACTAGGCATGTGAATAAACAAATGAACAAAATGAGGCATCTGCATTTTATCATGGTATTTAGACTGACTTGGAATCTGTGTGGGACCACATGACCTCCTCCTCACATCTATGAAGAAATTACCACCATCTTTACTTCCAGCTGCTTAGTGATTTAAGGAAGTGTGTATTTAGGGAAAACAACTGCTTCTCCTTCCCTGCAGCATGCATGGGGAACGGCACCTCTGCAGCCCGCTCTTTGCTCAGTCTCAGGAAATCTTCGTGAGGGCAGAGCTTGAGGGTATCTGTGGGTTCTGCTGCCTCAGGTGGTCCAGCCTTGATTTCTGGAGCAGCTGCAGGATATATCACATTATATAAATTGTGATTTCTGCCATGGTGATCCAAGTTATCACCTCAGTAGATGAAGAGACAGTGAACTCCTAAGAAGAAGACTGTTTCGCATGTGGGGTTACGCCTGTCTTTAACCTCTCAGATAAGGAGACACACTGTTATGGAGAAACTGTAGAGAAGTCCCTGACTGAGAACGCGGATCCTTGCATGAAGACAATAATAGGGTCTGATAATTCTGGGGAAAACAAGCTCAGCACCTGTAGCTCAAGCGGCTAAGGCACCAGCCACATACACCAGAGCTGGCAGGTTCGAATCCAGCCTTAGCCTCCCAAACAACAATGACAACTACAACCAAAAAATAGCCGGGTGTTGTGGCGGGCACCTGTAGTCCCAGCTACTTGGGAGACTGAGGCAAGAGAATCACTTAAGCCCAGGAATTGGAGGTTGCTGTGAGCTGTGATGTCACGACACTCTATCTAGGGCAAAAGTTTGAGGCTCTGTCTAAAAAAAAAAAAAAAAAATTCTGGGGAAAACATCTTGATAACTTGGGGGTCAACTCTGGCCTTTCCATAGTTAGGAAAAATAGCTCAACTTTTCCAATGGTGCTATTCTAGGTTACTCATCCATCACGTAGACCTTCTATTGTTTCTGAGCAAGAATCATCAGAGTGCTATCTATTAGAAATACATTGTGAATTCCATAGGCAATATTAACTTTTCTAATATCCACATGAAAAGTGAAAATAAGCAGGTGAAATGAATTTTAATAACACATTTTATTTAACACAATATGCCCCAAACATTATCATCTCAACAGGTGATACTAGCCAAGATTCACATATTTGTTAGCCATTTGTGGGTAGTAGATATGACATTAGAATGACAATCCCACACATCACACACAGACGCATTCAAACTGCACAACACTTACCAGAATCTTGAATCTTACACAATCCAGGATTATCCTTTTAGAACCTTACGCTGAATTCTTAGCCTTTCTAAAGAAAATGGGCTTTAATTATGCCTCACCAAATAGTAAAATACTTAATGGAGAAATGGTCTCTAGAACAACAAGGTTGTATCTAAGATCAAAGGGAGGCCTTCTTTGCTGGAGGTTCTCATATAACTCTGGATGTCTTGCCTTTAAAGTGCTGAATAACTGGCACTAATTTTATTCAATCCATGTTTAATAATGTAAGTAAATAATACATCTGTTGTGAAGAAGCTTGTTACTCTTTCTCATCTATCACCTAGAAAAATGTAACATCATCTGACTTTGCTTGACCTCATTCGACTGTTATTGTGCAAGAGATTGAGAAATTCCAGAACCCTCCCTACAGAAGAAAGGAAAAGTAATTTATAAACAGAAATTACAAGTTTACCAAATCTTTAAACTAACGAGGTTTCTTGCCATGATAGACATGTACAGCTGTATTATTTCTGTTCAGTTACATGAGACGACCTAGACATTCTCAAGTTAATTTTATTTCAATGAGAAAAGCAAAATTATCTGGCCTAAAATTTTTCAGAATTTGTTTTATATTTTTCTATTTCATTCGCTTGTTTTCATTAGTTATTTAATAATACTTTCAAATAAAAGTCTTTCTAAAACGTACTATGAGAGCCTAATGTTCAGAGATGCGCCAAGTTGTAAGAGCATGTAAGGGTATTAAATGTTCTGAGCATTTCTTTTTGTAGATTACACAGTGACACATGATTTTCCTTCCCATTCCAAAAAATTCTGCCAACATGAAGGCATCTAGGGCCCTAGGATATTCCTTGGACAAATGGTATTTTTTTATCCAAAGTTTCCAATTTCCAATTTGTTTAAAAGTTTGTAGAACTTTCTAACAAAATCTCCTAATGTGCTTTACATGCCTCTGTGTGTGTGTGTCTGTGTAATTCTCAAGCAAAACAAGGCATTAGATTCTCTATCTCATATTAACAGCAAAATTACCAATAAAACAGATTATTTCATCACAAAATAGTAAATATTATAGTTTAGTCCACTGGCCAAAGGGAGATCCTATCAGCCTGGTGGTTCAAGAGAAGGATATGAGGAAACTAACAGTTTAGACACATATTTTAATTTCTGAGTCTAACCCGTTATTCAATGAAATGCTTAGAAATTGATACATAAAGGAAGGGACTAATATAGAGTAAGACAAAGCCAGCTCCTAAGGCAGATAGAGATTCGAGTAGTTATCTCTCAATTAAATAACATCACTTGGTACATAGTATGTTTGTGTGTGTGTGTGTGTGTGTGTGTGTGTGTGTGTTACATGAAACAAAAAACCACGTTTTTTTGTGTGTGTATGTTACAAGAAACCAAAAACCATGTGTGTGTATGTTACAAAAAACAAAAAAACTATTCTCCAGTCCGCACTATCCATACTATGCTGGAAAACGTCACAATTATATCCATGGCAAAGGCACAGCCAGGACTTTTGCCTTCTCTAATAACCCAGCCCACCCATTTCCCAGGCCTTTTTAGAGGTTCCCCAATTGTATTTTTGTAACTCACAGAAATAGGTAAGAACTAGAAAAGTCTAAACCTTAGCATCCACATAATAATTATAATAACTAATATTTATTGCATACATATACTTAATTTGTTTATTTATCCTGTACTAATTGGGTATCTGCTATGTGCCAGGCACTCTATTAATTACTGTTATTCATTGGTGGAAGAAGCAGTTGCATTCTGGTGGGAGGTAATTAGCAGATACTAGTTCTGTTTGCTGAGGTAGAAAAGGTATAAAAGTGGAACAGACTTGGTCAGGGGAACGGTTTTATGAAGCTCGTGGAACATTAAAGCAGAAATATCATATGTGCAGCTAGTGCTGAATGAATCTGGAGGTAGAAGGAAGCTTTCTGGATGAGAGCAGGTACCTTGGGGGTGGTTAGCATGTGTTTTGCATTACCATTTCGAGCCTTCCATAGTTTTGTGAGGAAGCATTTTAATTTTCTCCATTTCTAAGACTGATAACTAGGGAGCAAGGAAGGTTAAGGAACTTGGACAATCTCACATCATTCACAAATGACAGAACGTAGGCTAAGGTCTCGGTATCCCTTCCTGCCTGGTCTCTACTGTTAACTATTTCTATGGAAAGATTGTACCCAAGGACTTAGCATTTTAGCTAATTGGAAGGTGGATCTCACTCTACAAAAGATGAGTTGACATCCAAAGGATAGGCTTAATGAAAATGATATGTTAGTAAAGGAAAGATGAGGGAGGATAGAGAACACCGCCTGAGCTTGGAGTTAAACAGATCCTGGAAAATTTGAGGTATCCATTAGCAATGACTCTTACCTTCCATGCTGCTGGCCATTTGGTTCATAGTAAGGAAGGGCTTGACAAACATTTCTTCTACCTCCTGGTTCTCCACAGTGTTTACCAGGACCCAGGCCTTGTCTCCAATTTTGGTATCAAAATTATTTTTCTTTACTGCTTCCTTTGATTTCTTTTCTATTTTTTTTGCCATGTTATGCACAATATCTTTTCCCAGGTACTCCAAAATCTTAAGTGGATTTCTGTTTGTGCAGTTGTCCTCTGTCAAAAGGAGAAGGATTCCAGCTATGGGTACAGTTAAAGAGTTTAGCCCTCACTTTTTCTGTGTTGTGAAACACACCTTAGAATACTTTCTTTCTTCTTCTTTTTTTTTATTAAATCATAGCTGTGTACATTAATGCAATTATGGGGCACCGTACACTAGTTTTATAGACCATTTGACATATTTTCATCCCACTTTCTATTTCACCATCTCCCCCAAGAAGGTATATACCTCTTTCCTCATACATGAACAATTCTCTTACCCTATCAAATTCATGCAGGCTGCTTAACAATTCATTCCCACTTAATGATTTTTGATACTTTATCTCTCTTCCGTGGTATTGGGTCCAGTGCTAACTTCCTGGCCCTCCACTGTATTCATATTTCTCTTTCTCTTGCTCACAGCCCATGATGATAAGGACCTACCCGAAATGTGTGTTCCCATCGAGTCCAAGCTCTTGTCTAGACTGTAAATTCCTCCCACTAGACCACAGTGTCTCTCGTCTTCTCTGGGTTAGTTTCCTTGGTGAAAGCACTATGACTTTGAATTTTCAATTTTTCCATATATAGCCACATGTTTGTGCTCAAAATGCTTAAAAGTATTTAATATGCTTGTCAAACATATGAATTGATGAATAAATGGATGACTGTATCTAGATCTTGTTTTCAATCAAAATATAGTGTTGAAAATGATCTGACGACTAAATTTCCAATATGGTGGATTAATCTGAGACTTGATTTATGTATTACTCTTTAAAATAATTTGATTTTTATAGGGAAATACAGATATCAAAGTAATACATTTTTTATTTCGATGAAACAGATATGATTTGTGCAAAGTATATATGAGAAAGCTAAATATCTCATCAATTTGTTATTAACTCTATAAAAGTAGTAATCCAGTCCATCTAGATATCCAGCTTTAACACAAAATTACATTTTCTAAGGAAAACACATCAGCACATTAAACAAGAACTTGGTTCAGAAGCCCCAACCCATGTTGTCCCGGGTTAATAGTTCAATAAATACTGATTGAGCAACTATTGTGAGAAAGACACATGGAAAAAAAAAAAAAAAACAGGAAAAAAAATTATCTAATATCTATTAACTTCATAAAAGATAACACCTATGTAGAAATTCTAATTAAAAAGAAATACATATAAAGCAACATTGTAAATCATCATTATTATCACTGTTATTTACAAATCTCTGTGCTAAATATTTTACAAATATTAATTTACCAGACCCCAAAAGTCAGCCAGTGGGATTGTTATTATTTTCCTTATTTTGTAGATCACTTAAGTAATAACTTGCCCCAAATCATAAAAATTAGGATTCTAATCCTGTCCTTATATGGTATTCTACATAGTTAATCATGACTCAGCTTTAGTAATAAAGGTTACTATTCATTGAGCCCTCATCATGCTAACTGCTTTATGAAATTTCATGAAAATGCTATGTAAAAGAATGTTAATGTCTTTTATATGGAAAAGGAAATGTACACAGGGGTTAGTTAAGTAATTGACCCAGGTTGTATGAAAAGAATAGAGTAGATAGCAACTGGGATGCAGGGACTGAAATTCAAGGGTTTAAGATCCAGAACCCCAACTCGTAAATCATCAAACTGCATGACATGAGACTCCGTGGAGATTATCTTAAAAGAACACAAACAAAATAATTAAGGAACTCAGAAAAGGCAAGTAAATCCTAGCAAGTGGGATCACAAAGGCTTTTTAGCAGAGTCAGCAAAAACACTCGTTTTGAAATATGGTGCACAGATATTGGAATAGAGAGTTTAAAGATTTGCAAGCAGCACCCACGCTAGCATGCAAAATATCCACGTTGCCTGAGTTCCGGACTTCTGTTTTATTAATTTGTGTGCTCAATAAACTAGTATTGACTGAACGAATATTCTACTCTACTCTAATGTGGAGAAATATGGCAAGCAATAAAACTACACGTGCTGCATATGACAAACCAACAGCTAACATCATGTTCAGAGGTAAAAAGTCATAAGCTTTTTCACTAAGATTAGGAACAACAGAACAATGCTAAATTCTACCACTTCTATTCAGCTTACTACTAGGTGTTTTAGCCATAAAATTAGGCAAGAGAAAGAAAGAAAGGGCATCAAAATTGGAAAGGAAAAAGTTAAATTGCTGCCAGGTGCAAAGACTCACACCTGTAATCCTAGAACTCTGGGATGCCAAGGTGGGTATATGGCCTGAGACCAGGAGTTCAAGACCAGTCTAAGCAAGAGTAAGACTCTCATCTGTACTAAAAATAGAAAAAACTAGCCGCTGTTGTGGTGGTTGCCTGTAGTCCCAGCTAGTTGGGAGGCTAAGGCAAGAGGATTGGTTGAGCCCAAGAGTTTGAGGTTGCTGTGAGCTATGATATTATGGCACTCTATGCAGGGTAGCAGACTGTGACTCTGTCTCAAAAAACAAACAAACAAAAAACCATATGTATATATCTGTAAACAGATAGAGGAAATGCTAATGGCTGCACCAAAAATTAAAAAAAAAAACAAAACTAAATTCAGTAAAATTGCAGGATACAAAATCAACATATCAAATTAATAGTATCTCTTTATAATAATAAAAAGCTATATGAAAAAATTAAGAAGGCAATCCTATTTAAAATAGCTATTAAAAAGCCCCCAAACACTTGTCAGTAAATTTAACCAAAGAGGGAGAAACTGTAGACTCAATACCATTAAATGTTAGTGGAAGAAATTGAAGAAGATACAAATAAATAGTAAGATATGTTGTATTAATGGACTATTAATTGTAACAGTCTTAAAATGTCTACAACACCCAAAGTAATCTATAAGTACAATGTAATCCCTATCAAAATTCCAATGGGGTGTTTTATAGAAATAGAAAAAAAAAATCCTAAAATGCATATGGAATCACAAACAAACCTGAATAACTAAAGTTATACTGAGTCAGGACAACAGACCTGGAAGCATCAGACCACCTAATGTTACATTGTGCTAAAAAACATCACTAATAAAAAGGCCACGGTCCTCGCATCAAAACAGAAACATAGGCCAATGAACAGTCTAGAAGACCCACAACTGAACCCAATTCTTTGCATTCAATTGATTTTCAGCAGAGGCTCCAAGAGCACACAATTTAAAGAAAAGACCAAATAAGTAGGTCTAGGAATATCAGGAAGCCACGTGCCAAAGAAATAAATTGAATCCTTATCACTCGCTATATATAAAATCAACTAAAAATGGATCACAGACTAAATGTTAGAACTTAAAATGTCAAACTATTACAAGAAAATGCTGGCAGAAGCATTTCTTCTATGACACTGGAATAATTTTTGGATATGACACTGAAGTGCAGGCAACAAAAGCAGAAATTAATAAATGGAATTACATTAAATTAAAAAGTTCTTGCACAGCAAAGGAAAAGATCAACAGAGTGAAAAGATAACCTATGGAATGACAGAAAATATTTTGCAAATCATACTTCTCATAAGGGGTTAATATCCAAAATATATAATGAATTCAAACAATTCAACAGGAAAAAATAAACTGATCAAAAAACGAGCAAAGGACTGGAATAGACGTTTTTTAAAAGATGATATACATATATGGTCAACAGGTTTATTAAAAAATGGTCAACATCTATAATCACTAGGAAAATTAAATCTGCAATGGACTATCAATTCTTACCTATCAGAATAATTGTTCCCAGTAAGACAGAAGACAAGTGTTGGGGAGGATGTGGGAGGAAAGGAACCTTTGCCCAACCCAGGTGGGAAGGCAAAGGAGCACAGCAATAATGAAATACCTGGAGGCCCCTCAAAAAATTAAAAATAGAGCTCAAATACAATCCAGCAAAGCTAGTGTGGCCTGACATCTGAAGGAAATGAACTCGGTGTGTCTGCACTCCATTGTATTACTTTGGAAAGATATTCCTGGAAGTTAAAGCTCCCAGTCAAATGGAAAGAGACGTATGTAAAAATTGAAAATACATGAACTACAGTAACCTAAACACTGGGCATACGCACAAGGGAAGCATAAGGAAGCCTCAGGAGGAGGACCCCGCCCAGGGCTTGGAAGCCTGAAGGATGGGTCTGGGCCTGCTCCTCGGAGAAGTGGGGCTCAGTTTCCTGCCAGGGAGCAGGGTGGGCAGGAGCACAAAGCCTTGGGGGTGTCTGATGTAAACAGGAAGCTAGGAGCTTTGGAGTTTGTAAAGACTACTGTACACAGAATACTACTGTCTGGACTGAGGTGGGAGTGATCAGAGACAGGGCAGATATTTGAAAATTGGAGTTGCAGCGTGGTCTTGAGTTTGAGCGTTAGGCCAACCCGGGATCACTCCTCCCAGTAGATGTTTGAGCCAAGGAAAATTATGTAATCCTTCTCTGAGTATCTTCTTCAAGTATAAAAGAGAAATAATAGCAAAAATTTAATTGGGTAGTCTTAAATGTTCAACCAAAGACAGTGTATGACATAGCTGTCATGTGGTAGGTGTTTAAGAAAATAGTTTTTATGGATTATTTGTTGTTATATGATTGATGCTGAGTTAAAGTTGTAGTGATAATAAAACAGAAGAAATAATTTAGAGGGCAAAACTCCTCATGACCAGTTTTGGTCCCAGGCAAATTGATATAATCAATAGGATACTATTACTGTGATGTAATTAATAGGGTAATATTACTGTGATATAATCAATATAATATTACTATGATATACTATTACAGTGATATAATCAATAGGATACTGTTACTCTGATGTAATCATTAGGATACTGTTACTGTGATGTAACCAATAGGGTGCTATTACTGTGATGTAATCAATAGGATACTATTACTATGATATAATCAATAGGGTAATGTTACTATGATGTAATCAATAGGATACTATTACTATGATGTAATAGGATATTATTACTATGATGTCATTAATAGGATACTATTGCTATGATGTAATAAATAGGATACTGCTCCTCAGGTGCTTCAGCTAACCCTAGCCAGCTACAATCAATTGTTTAAAACATTTAACCACTTTACTTTTTAGTGTGGAGTACCTTTCAGTAATAGTTGCCAATCCAGTAACCAGTAAAACCAGCCTGCCTGGCCAAAGAATCCTCATCAGTATATGTTTAACTCAGTGGTCCCAGACAAATGCTTCATTAATATCATAAAGAAGACAAGACAAGAAAGCAATCAATCTCTGCATTTCAAGAGCTCGAGTTAAATGTTGCCAGGTGAGACATAAACCCTGGGGCAATTTTACTATAGGGAGAATCAAGGGAATAAAGGAACACAATAGCAAAACAGCATGAGTGAGGTCAGTACAGTGAACAGCTCCTTTTCCTGAAGCAGAAATCATACTTTAGAACAGTGTTTTTCAACCTTCTTTATCTCATGTCATCCTTGAATCTATAAACTTCTACGGTGCACTTAAATTATGTTGATAAAAAATGAGTTAAAAATAATATACTTACTGTGCTTAGAATTTCTTTCGAAAATAACTTAATTAATGATCTTTAAAATGTCTCCTGGCCTACCTAAGATCTCACAGCACACCAGTGTGCCGCGACAGACCAATAGAAAATTGCTGCTGTAGAGGAATTAATGGAAAAATGTATAAATATATGTTGAATGGCAGCAATCCTGTCTGGAAAGTTCCGATAGTTTTATGGAAGCAATAAGGAGCCATCATGTGTTTCTGGGTGAGAAAATTTCTGTAATAGACACCTAAAGTGTGAGAACTGAGAGTTAACTAACTCGTCACCCTTCCCACTAATTCTACTCTGCAGACAATCCTTTGCCAGGACGGTTACATAGAATTATTTGCAGATCTTTAAATGATTGTAAATGCTTTCAGTCTTTTCAAGATCGAGCTATTCCGGGTCAGGGAATATACCATAATCTGATTGTTTTATATGACTATAGATCATTCATGCATATAATAAGGTTTAGAAATCAGTACTACATTTCAACCTTTTACTTTTTAAGTGAGAATGAATTCAAAGAAGTTATATGACATGTTAGAATTCCAGCTGCCTAAATAACTAAGGGCTCAGCTCTCACAGCTTCTCAGCTTCTGGGCATCAGACAGGTGATCTGGAGGCAGTGAGTGGGACGGAGGGAGGGTGAAGTCTGGGAGAGAGGCAGCCAGTTAAAGAGTGAGACAGCAGCCCAGCAGGCCCTGTGCAGCAATGATTAGTACCAGGAATAGAGTGAAAGGGGAAACAGAGGAAGAATATCATTCAGTATAAGGATTGATTGGCAAAGGGGCCAGAGCTGAAATCTCAGATCTGATTTTGGGATCTGGATGGCAACTTGGAATCAAGCAGAAGCAGGGAAGACTTCAGAGTGCATTTAGAAGCTTCCAGAGTTGCCTCTCACACAAACAACTCTGACTGTTTTTTACCCTTTGATTAACAGAAGTTGAAAACACCAGGAGTTAATCACCTTTTTTCCGGTTTGAAGACATCTGGCGGTTGGTCACACACTCCTGCAGTGTCTCCAGCACCAAGTCCTGTGATTCAAGTTACACAACCAGCAAAAAAGGAATCAGCTTGCTCACCAGGATTCACTTCTCTTATTTCTTGCTTATGCACAGCAATAGAGTGTTTTCTAAGACCCAGGTCCCTAGCTTTTAGTCAGAAAAAGACAAAGACGGACTCACCAGCCACAGGTAGCAGCCTCCGTGCCTTTCTTTGCACAGAGCTGAGGAGAACCTCAGACTGGAAGCTGAAACTCCCCGGATCTTTATTGCCTAGGCAGAGACATCTAATTGCCCATTGTAAAGCTGCTGCTGAGAACTTGCAGGTTCATTGCCAGGAAGTTCCCTGTGACCCGGACATCAGCTTCTTGATCACGAACTCTAGATTATTTGCTTGGATGGAAGGAAAAATGAAATGACAAAGCATTGCTCCATGCGTTGGCACCGCAGCCTGGGTTTCCTCCCTTTCCTGTACTCCCTCCATGGCCCCCACACCTTCTACCCACCTCCCCTCCTTCTGACCTCTCAGTATTTCTACCTCTGCTCAACTAAAAACTCAACTCCTAGAGAGCTGAATCTAACAAATCTCCTTTGTTCTGGATGATAACTATTCGAATAAGTCATGTTTCTTCAGTTTAAATTGTGTGGCTCGATTCTGACGACACAGTCCCTTCAATGTCTCTGTCATCTTAATCTTTAGTAAGAGGTGAGTCTCACAGACTCCCCACCCCACCCCACCCCCAACCCCACTTCCTGGCTTGCTTTCCTTCAACTGCCTAAGCTTGCCTCGGTATTCTTAACATCACATTTTTACTGAGGGTGACCCTACCCTCTGCATTTTGAAAACCTCTGACCTAACTGTGGAGGCAGAATCAGGCTCTAGTAGAATGAAAGCATGATTATACAAAAAAGAAAAAAAAAATGGAGAACAGCAAAGGGGGGGGGGGATAAAAAGGCTCTGACAGTTTAAACAATGAACATTTTTGAAAGGTTCAAAATGTATTTTCACAATAATAAGGTTAGGATCATAAAAGGTTCATGGGCCGCGTGCGATGGCTCACCCCTGTAATACCAACACTCTGGGAGGTTGAGGTGGGTGGATTTCCTCAGCTCAAGGGTTTCAAACCAGCCTGAGCCACAGAGAGACCTTGTCTCTAAAAACAGCAGGGCGTGGGCGGTGTCTGTGGCTCAATGAGTAGGGTGCTGGTCCCATATACCAAGGGTGGCAGGTTAGAACCCAGCCCCAGCCAAACTGCAACAAAAAATAGCCAGGTGTTGTAGTGGGCACCTTTAGTCCTGGTTACTCAGGAGGCTGAGGCAAGAAAATTGCTTAAGCCCAGGAGATGGAGGTTGCTGTGAACAGTGATGACACAGCACTCTACCCAGGGCAACAAAGTGAGACTCTGTCTCTAAAAAAATACATACATAAATAATAAAGCAGAGCATTGTGGCAAGCACCTATAGTCCTAACTACTTGGGAGGCTTAGGCAAGAGAATCGCTAGAGCCCAAGAGTTGGAGGTTGCTGTGAACTATGATGCCACGGCACTCTACCCAGGGTGACAGCTTGAGACTCTTTCTAAAAAAGAAGGAAGGAAGGAAGGAAGGAAGGAAGGAAGGAAGGAAGGAAGGAAGGAAGGACTGACTCATAATTTCAAATAGAGAGGTAGTTATCCAGTCCTTCCTAAATCTTGTTATCGAGTGAACCCATTTTCCCTGCACCCCACATTGAGATCATTTCACCTGCAGTGTGCCCTAGCTTTTATTCCTGGCGGCATTTACTGTCCTCTATTTGTTTCCTGTTTTCTAACTGTCTTACCTTCTCGACAAAACTATAAACTACTAAGATTCTGTAGTGAAATAAAAATTTGCTGTATATCCCCTACATACCTTCACAAAGGATACGCACATGCAAGTTCCGCACATGACTTTGTCTTAGTAATCCTAAGATCTGGGGAAAGTCGCTTATCACACTAACAGTAACTGTCACTGCTATGCGCCTTCTGCACGTCCCTCCTGGTGAGCTCTAACCTCTTCTAAGTCAGGTACCTTCTGTGATTTGCACCTGTGTTCCTAAAACAATTGGTTTTAGGAACCAATTGGTTTACTGAAGAAAAGAATGGAGCTCTCAGCCAGGTTAGCCCTCCTGGATCAAGTCTAAAGACTGAACCCATTACCAGCTGCAGGCTCCACTCCCTTTTTTTTCTGAGCATGGTAAAAATAAACCAAAATAAAAACAGGACAACCTTTTCCTTTATCTCAGATTTATTAGAATTTTTTTTTTTTTTTTTTTTTTTTTTGTCTGTTTCCAACATGTCTAATTCTCCAAACAGGTACAGAATGACAGTGCTCCTGGCTTCCTACAGAAAAAGAAATAAAATAATATTTTTAAAAGTTCCTCTGAAATTCACTTGACACACAATACAGTAACTGTCATTTCTGTCTTCTCCACATCTCTGCTGGTGACCTGAAAGTCGGGTACCCACTCTAATTGCACCTGTGTCCCTAAAGCAGAAAGCCTCACTCATGGTTACTGATGAACAAAAGGGTGCTATTTGCCAGTTCAGCTCTTACGGATCAAGTCAAAACACTAGCCACGGGAACCACTCCTTTTTTTGCCTAACACAGTTTAAAAAACAAAACAAAACATGATAACCTTTTACATTTTTATGATTTATTAAAATGTTTTAAAAAACAACTGATTCCAACATGTCTAATCTCCACGAGAGGTAAAGAATGACAGTACTCCCAGCTTTCTATAGGAAAAAGAAATGAAACAAACATTCTAAAAAGTTCTGCTAAAAGATATACACGTTACAAAGTCACATTCCCCATGGGAACACACACACACACACACACACACACACACACACACACACACTCATGAGAGAAAAGAGCCCTTGTTACGTGTGAATATTGCCCTCCTAAGGTGAAGGGGAGAAACACCCCAAAGTGAGCTTTCATAATCCGATGGCCACCTGGCCATCAGTCCCAGCTGACCCTCCGAGAGGGCCGTCTAACCGTAGAGCTTTGAGAGAAGAGCGCTGTGTCTGTGGTCAGAAGAAAGGCGTCCTCAGTGTCCCCACCCTGCGTCACACTGCAGGGGACTCTCCCTTGTCTGAAACGCTTGGGACCAGGAGTATTTTGCACTTCAGATTTTTTCAGTTTTTGGAAACTGGTTGAGCGTTGCTAATTTAAAATTCTAAATTCTGAAATGTTTCAACAAATATATCTTTTGAGCATCATGTTGGTGCTCAAAAAGTTTTGGAGTTGGGGAGATTTCTGATTTTGAACTTTTTGATTAGGGATGTTCAACCTGCACCACGCCTGGAGACCTTGGCTGGGATGGAGTGTCAGTGCTCTCTCCCCAACCTCTCCCCCCTCCTCCCCCAAACCTGACCAAGACATTCATACAACTTACTTACTTAATATCCTGGGAAGAGGTAGAACTGTCTTGTCAAAGTAACCCTCTCAGTGGTGGGCATCTGTGCCTTGCCATCTGGCAGTTCAAATGAACGTCGAACCTAAAAAAGAAAGGAAAGTCTATAAACTTTTTTCTGTTTGAAGAATCTTCACTTAAGCCTTAAATACTGCAAAAAAAAAAAAAAAAACCGAAGTAAATAATAAAAATAAAAAGTACTTGCATCTGTAATAAATATAGTACTAGGCATATCTCAGCATTTAAAGACCCTCATCGCCACTTTTTCAAACTCCTGCTGGCTGTGATGGCCGTGACGGACACAGGCGAGTTGGGGTCCACTCATTGATCTTCTCAGGGCAGCAGGGGAAGTAAGTAAATGACTGTCTTCTAAAGGTTGTGGGTCATAACAGATTGAATCCAGAAGAGGGTATTATGCCAGGAAGGCTATGCTAACCAGTGTGATGAAAATGTGTCAAACAATCTATGAACCAAGTGTATGGTGTCCCATGATCATATTAATGTACACAGCTATGATTTATAATAAAAAAAAAAAAGAAGATAAACATGTCGGCATCTGTTTTCTAATTTTTCAACTGGAAGAGACAAACATCAGGGAGCCAGAATGAGAGAAGAAGAAGCACCTAGAGTTCTACCTTTCGGAAAATTTCCTCCAGATCATAGGAGCAGGCATATTCTTGGATACTGCTGATGAGCTTCATAATAAAAAGAGAGCCCCGTGTTGGATGTCGCCAGGAAACATTATCTGTGAATGAAGCATATTTCAACTCTTCTCTAGCTTGGGGATGCTGAGAAGTCCTAGTATGTCCACACCAGCAGGGCTTACATGCAGAATTGTTCAGGTGTATTCTGTTCCAGACACTCCATACCTCTCATTAACACCCACCCTAACTGGCGCCCAACATGCCTGGCTTGCTCTGATGCTTCTGTGCCCTGCCCCAATATTGACCTATAAATCCTGGAAGCCTTTGCAAATCGGCCTGCTGACCTTTTCCTTGCAGAGTCAGAGTCTAATGCACTTTGATAGATGGCTTTCTTTTAATGCTCTGTCATCCGTCACAGTACTAGGAGAATATTTTGCATCATAGATGAGTTCACTAACTCCTAATTCTGTGGAAATATATGTAAATTTGGTTTTGTTAATAAAGGCGATTAGAATGCATGACTGGGAGGAAGGCTTGAGTTTGTCTTCTAATATCTCATAAAAAGTTATCTGTATTCAGGTATCTATATTCTAAAGGATGGGTGTGAGTTCCTGTGTTGATAACCCCCAAAAAGACATCCTGTACAGAAACCTGTTACCTGGTGTCGAAGAACAGAACGCAATAAAATCCTTCTCCACATGTACTTTTCTGACAGCGTCATCCTCACAGTCTTCTGGATTTGGTTGGGAGACATTTCCACAGGCTCCTCCGACTGAATCTTTTACCCACACCAACCCTGGGTTCTCTGGAAAGACAAGATTTTTTTATACCACCTTCTAAGAGATCTGCTTTCTCCTCTAAACCTCTGTGCAATCATATTCATTAATTTATGCATCTTTATATTTAATTCACATGAACATACACACATACACCATAGGACTCATATTTTTAATTCTCATCTCTCCGAAACTTTAAACAAATTCTAACCACATCCAGGCCTCAAAGTTTCAAGCTTGAACATAGAACAGATATCTACCAACCGTCCATACAATTCAAAGAAGCCACAATCTTGACTAGTGACAGTAGGTGTTCTTTAAATGTTAGGGTCTGTGGCACACCTTTTGGAGGGACACAATTACAAGAGGGACTCTACCTAACAAATGCAAATACTATAACCTGGTTGTTCATACCCTCACATTAACCTAAAATAAAAATAAATTTAAAAAATAAAATAAAACCTAAAACACACACACACAAAGAAACTAAGGAATACTGGACACATACACATAAGGAGATCAGAACTCACCGCCACGGCAGGCCTGAATGATGATCACCTTGGGTTTATTTACCAAATTCGGACAGTTCTGGCTGTTCAACATTTGAAATATTTTATTGACTCCTAATATATCTGGAACTTGTTCTGAGTATTTCTTCCCACAGATGCCTTCCCGAATACCATGAGACATGAACACCAGGAAAGTACTGTCGGAGGTTCGGTGCTCTGGGCGGGCAGCAAATGCCCTCACCTCTGTGATCATGTCCTGAAATAAACCATACCACCGATTCTGGACTATGTCATTAACTATCACGGCATCTTAGAATTCCAATAAAAAAAAAATACCTAAGGAAATTTTAAATAATTCTATTATAATCAATGAAGTGGAAAGGAAAATTTAAGTTTTAAATTGAAAAGGGTGAATAAAAGAGTTATAGGATGGCATCTAGTGATTTCTAGCACAGAGTGGGTCATCTTATTGATTTAATAGAATATTTCCTAATTAAAATCTACACCACACTCTTGCTGAAAGACTTTCATATAAGATGGGACTATGTGGTCTCGAGCACCCTTCAATGGCAAAATTAGATTTGAGGCTATCAAGAGATTACTTTTCCTGGAGCTATAACCAAGTGTCTAAGGTGACTTATGAGTACGGAGGGCATAGCCACTGTCTGCACACTCTGCAGTCCTTACCGAGGCAGTGAGATCTTGTCTCACATGCACACTGTACCCTAGATCGGCTAGCAGCTTCTCCATATCTCTGATGTCAACGTCAGCTCCAGACCTTTGGTGAAGATTGTCAAACTCTGTGTTGCAGATAATAAGAGCAAGACGTGTACGGTTCGACTTTTCCATTATTGGATAAATCTGTAGAAAATGCAGATTAAACAAACAACTTGTTCTCTCCTATTAAATATTCATTGGTTTATAACTACTTTCCCTTCCTTAGTCCTGTGAAGAAAGTTAACCCCGTGACTCGACATTAAAAGCAGAGAAAAGGATTGGGTCCTCCAGCAGAAGTGGGAAGGGAGTTCCCAGATGATTCTTCACAGGTAGGACTTTGGAAAATGTACAAGCTTTGAAGCTACAATGACGGGATTTTCAGACTGATTTATCCAATATCTGACTTTTTTACTTTGGGCAAAGTATTTAACCATCTCATGCCTCAGTTTTTTGCTCTATTTATATAACTAATTGTTAGTGCTTAATGGTATTGTTATTTGAAAACTGCTTACAACAGTGTAGGATGTATACTAAGCATTACATAGCTGCCATTGCTGCTTTGTTCAGAATATTATTATTTACTCAACGAATTTGACCAGACTTGAAACTTGCTGTACAAATCTAGGACTCTAGGATATGGGAACCCTTTATGTAAGGTGAGCACCAGGATAATTCTCCAGACGCTTTCAATAAAATCAGCTCTAAGTGAAAGCTGCTAGGCTTCAGAATCGCCTCCGTGTATCTTTCATCCCACCCGTCCTTGTATTCTGGGCAGGGCACCTCTGTCGACTTCTCTCTCTTTGTGTCTCGGATGAATTCAAGGGAGCAGAGCTTGAGGCTTCCTCCTGGGCCTGAGGATGGCAGCACAGCCGGGTTGTCCTGCACTGTCAGAGTTGCTGCAAGAGACGAGGAACATGGTAAAAAGGCCCCAGGTGTACGTCCTGCTTCAAGTTCCTCACGCCATCATCCACTTATGAAGACACAGAGGAGGAAGTGCATTCTCAGGAGGACAGTCCTGATCTGGTCATTAACACCACACCATTAGTTCACTCCTACAGGGACACATCCCAAGCCAGAGGCCATTTCTAGGAGGGAAGGAATCTACCTTCATGTCTTAGATTCAGCACTTTGACAAATATTTTAGATAAAGACATAGAAAGACAGATTTTCAAGGCCATGCATGAAAAAATACTCAGGAAAAAAAATCAACATATTAGATAAGACAATAGTTAATAGCTGACGTTATTTTAAGAAAGTCATAGCCCAGGATAAAATTTAATAGGAACAGGACTAACTATATTGAAATGTTTTTTAAAAGATGAATGTTTATCTATTTATTTACTTACTAGACATGATGGCAAGCATTAGGAACAATTTTTTTAAAAATGAACTTTTTCTTGTCTTTCAAGGTCTCATTTTAATATGTATACATATGTGGAAGAGGAGGAAGAATATTGAATGTCTGAACTAAAATGAATATGAAATGGAATAATAAATGCTGGAATCAAGGTGCAGATGGATTCAGAGCACTAAACACTGTGCAAAAAATGAGCATTTGCACAGCAGTTTTTATGAGAAAATCTCATAGGCTTTTACTCGATCATAAGTTCAATGCCATCCAACAATGGGATGTACTTGTTAAGGAAATTAATGTAACATTTGTCTGTATAAAAATAGAAATAAATTTTCTAGATATTGGCCATACGTCCCTGAACACTCTCAATCTCATCAGATCTTAAAAGCTCAGCAGAGTTGGGCCTGATTAGTACTTAGATGACAGGATCTCAGAGAAAATAAACGATCAAAATTAGAAAATTACATTCAATTTTGAAAATTAATCTGAGAAATTGTTGTTTAATCAGTAGGGTAAACCAAGGCCGAATACACTGTGTTGACTACAGAGAAGATGAGAACTAATTAGAATTATTTCAGAGAAAACCTATGGAAATAATCGCTAGGTAAAAGAAATGTGTTTCTACATAAAGGAGTCCAGAGAGCAACAACAAAAAATAAATCAATTGAAGTATTTGGATTGTATTCTATTAATTTTATTTAGTAAGTAGTAAGGTATTTGGTTTATTGAGTGTCCCATCCCATAGAATATCTAAGGAAACATTCAGGGTGTAATCAGTCTCTAATTGATTCAGTAATTTCTAAACGCGAGGAAATATTTGTTTTCCTGGCCTGTAAATTTCCTTCGAATATAAGGCTCCTTTGTTCTAGGGAACAGGGTCACATTTTGGTTAAAATGATTCCACAATCATGGATTAAATACTGTTCAAGGAAATAAAAAAACAAACTCACTGATTGTCTAATAAGCAGCGGGCTAAACTCAATATAGAAATAAAATCAGCTAAGGGAAAGCTGTGCGCCTGTTGATCCAATTTTAGCGGAAAGCACCGCAATGCTATTTTAGAGCTTTCTTGTCACCTGGGACAGAAATATTTCCTCTGCTACCTCTAATATTATATGGCATAAAATTTCTCTCTGCGCTTTCATTTTTGAGACCAGCGTGCACCCTCAGTGTTCACCCCGGCCTGGTCTCCCCATGCCGCCCCCGCGGTCCAGCAGCGCCCCGGCTGGTCCAGCTAACCCGGGGAAGCGCAGCAGGAGCCGGCACGGCCCGGCTGAGCCCAGAAAGGCCCCACACCAAGGACCCAGATGCGGACCTTCCCGACGCCACTAAGTGGCAGTTGTGGTAACGGCTACTTCAGCCTCAGAGGCAGAATGGAGGAGGTCCAGGGGTCTGGGTCAGCAGCTGGACATGCGCTGTCCGCGGATGGTGAGAGGCTACTGTGGGATTTTCACGGACGATCAGTAAGTTTCTCTCACAGCAGAGCCATCAGAAGCATCTGACTTTGTTGAAGCTCCCACATCACCTTAACCCACACAGGTGGGCACGTGTCTTTTTTTTTTTTTTTTTTTTTTTTTTTTGTCGTCGAGATCAACAAATTTATCTCCTTGATTCAGGAGAGAGCGCATTCATTCTAAAAGCAGCGCAGCTACAACACAATCACACGCGCCAGAACACTGAATAAGCAGAAGCTGTTTTGAAATCACGGGGCAGAGAATGGACCATGAACTATTAAAGATAAGAAACAGAGTCCAACACAGCAGGACTCCAGCTTGGCGCTCACGGGGGTGATCAGTCTGGGCAGTCCATTCACCACGCCAGTTACCGCAATGGAACGGAAACATTTTAGTTGAGACTTGATATCTTCATATACTTTTTAGTAAGCTGCAACAAGATTCACAAGTCCCAATAGTCCCATAAATGAACATTGATGCTTAAATTTTAGATTGTTAAGAAACTTAAAAGCAGAGACAAATTGATTTGGAAAATAGTAGATATTTTACCATGATTATTTTGAAGGTAATTGGCTATTTCCTTAAAAATATGTGTAAGGGTATATTTTAAAATCGTTATTCTTCAAGTTTACTACGTCATAGGTGGCAATTCAAAGGAAAATAAAAGTGGCTGGTGTAAGTGAGGGCAGTGGTGTCTACAACCCCTTGATCAGGACCAGTTACAGACTCTCTGCCTCTTCCCCACTCTGGCTGCTCCACCCCAGCAACCATACAGCTGAGCCACCACCTGAGTGCTGGAGGGGAGGGAGAAGAAAGCCAAAATGAGTTTCGGATGCTCAGCTTGAACAACTAACTGGTGATATTGGCACCATTAACCAAGACAGTGGGAACTGATCAGGGTGGGGAAAAATGGCAATTTCACCTCTGGGAATGTTCAGGTAAAATTGCCTCGTGGAGATGTGAGTTAATATTCAGTAGGCACTTTCATAGTCCAATTTGGAACTTAGGGAAATAAATAAGATTTGATACACATACTCAGAATTTGTTAATATAAAATGGATAATGAAGCTGGGGGAGCAGATTCTGCGGAAGCAGAATTGATGACGAAGAGAAAAACGATTGCAATCAATTCATGACAATTACCCATTGTTTCCTCACCCTGGGCTCAGTCGATGGCATTAATATCCAGGAAGATGGCATTCAAAGAACTCTCTTTCTTAAAAACACCCTTACCTGGGAAGGAAGAAAACACTACTTGGGAATCCTGTTTGCTCCACAAGTCATTTACACATTGTGCACCTGAAGAAAAATGAAAGACATTAAAATAGTTACTTAGCAACTCGGACGTGTTGGACAATCTCCACTGAAAATTCCTTTCATAGGCCTGAAAGACGGAGAATCCACTCTCCTCGAGATGTGACTTGTGTGGAACCACACTCTTCACAGGGAAGAAGGACCCTCCACATGTGAATGAAAAGACAGTTGCTCAACCCTGAGGCAGAAGAAAATAGTTTCTGTGAGTGGCTCCCTAGATCTCTGATTTCTGTCACGAGACTAGAATTGAGAAGTCACTAGCTACAGAATCAATGATTCTACTGACACGTGTATGCCAAGGTGGCTCCTGACGTGACCTCTGCTGCCTATCAGGTGTGTACAAAGAAGACCTCCTAATTCAGAGCTGACCTGGCTTTGATGACAACCATGAAAAGATGGCCCTGTGCTTGGACACCGAGGCTTGCTAAAATATTTATCACAGCAGAAAATGGTGAGGTGAACATTGCCCGCATGAGGGGGAACAAACCTTCTTCCAAGCCTGAGATGAATCAGTGAAGTTCAAAGGAATCTGTTCAGATTAAGAGAAGGATGGGGTCAGAGAAATGAGGTCTCTTACAATGAGTTTTAATTGTTTTTAGGAAGAGAGGGTTAGCAGGAATGACTTCTTCACTTTAGAATCACAGATAGTTGTCAATGTCAATAATACTCCCTTACAAGTTTCTGAAAAAAAAAAAATTAAAAAATATTCCTTGGTGGTGTTAATAGTCTTCCCTCTGGTGAGCTAGTGAAATTTCTGTGCTCCAGAGGGACTCCTGTCAGACCATTTTATACGTTTAATGCTCTGAGGTCTATGAAAGTTGCATGGGATTACTCTTAAACTTGACTGTGAGACTCTGCTCTTCAG
>CAUYPK010076479.1:0-15378 GCA_963574355.1 Loris lydekkerianus
GAATGGACTAGCAAATTGTGGTACATGTATACCATGGAATACTATGCAGCCTTAAAGAAAGATGGAGACTTTACCTCTTTCATGTTTACATGGATGGAGCAGGAACATATTCTCCTTAGCAAAGTATCCCAGGAATGGAAGAAAAAGTATCCAATGTACTCAACCCTACTATGAAGCTAAACTATAGCTTTCACATGAAGGCTATAACCCAACTATACCCCAGGACTATGGGGAAAGGACCAAGGAAGGGGAAGGGAGGGGGGAAGTTTGGGTGGAGGGAGGGTAATGGGTCGGGCCACATCTATGGTGCATATTTTTATCTATAATAAAAAATAAAATAAAAAAAATAAAAAAATAAAGTCATAAACTTTAAAAATGAAAAAAAATAAAAATATAAAAAAAAATTATCTCATCTTGGGCATACGCATTATTATCTTACATTTCTAGAAGTATAGAGTCTGGTGCTCCATCTGAGACCTACTGATCCGGATACACACTGAAGTTTGAGCAGTACTACTCTGATCCATATTAAATGTACACACAAAAACGTATACAGCATCTCCATATAAACATAAAAGAGGGAAGGTCTTCATCTTTTTTAAGGCTGCATAATATTCCATGGTGTACATATACCACAATTTATTAATCATTCATGAGTCAATGGGCACTTGGGCTTCTTCCATGACTTGGCTATTATGAATTTAGCTGCAATGAACAATCTGGAGCAAATATCTTTGTTATAAAGTGATTTTTGGTCTTTTGGATATACACCTAGTTGAGGAATTCCAGGCATAGAGTATAAATGTCTTAATATAATAATTAAGTAAATAAGGTGAGGAATATATTAACCAGTACAATGTAAGCATTCCAAATTGTATATGAAATCAGCACACTGTAGCCCCTAAATGCATTAATGTATACACGATCTACCTCTTTTTGATTTAATAAAAAAAAAAAAAATATATATATATATACAGTCTATGGCAAGAAAACAGACTCCCTGAATCCTTCACATCTACTTGTGGTTGTCGCTTTCAAATATGTGTTTTCTTCTCTTACTAAAGTAATAGCCAATCTGAGACCCATTTGTCCTCATAGATTGATGTAATATTGTAAGATCAATGAAAATAGGAGGCTTGGGTTTGCTTGTTGCTGTGTCTCAAGCACCTGGAATAGAGCCTTGGCAACTATTTAGTAGTTGCTTAAAGTTTTTGAATGAATTAATATGTAAATTTTCATGCCTAATTTGTATACATGCTGACAATTCAAATAAGCCAAACATAAGAATAGACAAATGCAAATCCAAAATGTGATTAACCAAAACAGTTATTTGGTTGCTTTTGAAGGTTTTATAAGTAAGGCTTGGCACTCATACAGATAAAACCAAACTAACAGGGCAAAATACCTATAGACTATACAAAATCCAGAGTTTCATTCTTCATTAAAATAATTATTGAGAATGCCTCATCCCTTATCTGGGATGATTCTAATTTTTATGATATTGGTTGTTACCCATGCATATGCATTTGTCAAAATTGACTAAACTGCTCAGTAAAGGTGGGAACATTTCATCTTATCTAAATTAATAAATAAATTTGGTTAAATTTAAAACAAAAATTACACAAGTAAGTAGTCACTTACAGTGTCAAATGTGACTGTAAGTCATGGTAATTAACTCTTCTACCTCCATTTTGTTCCAGATAATTAGTCTAAATCAGTCATAACACTAATATACATTGTTCCATTGATTTGTCAGAGAATGGATACAGGCCTGGTCAATGAATAATGAGGTGGATTATTCCAGGAGGATGTATAGGCAATTATTTTGTAGCTCCTGAAGAGGAGATACTAGATAATCATTCCTTTCTTCTTCTATTGCTTTGCCTGGATATGGATTTGGAGAATGGATAGGGACATTGGTGAAATAACCACAAAATTTAAGTTGCTGAAAGCTAAAAGTATGCATTGCTCATGTGAATGGGGCAATTGGCTGAGCAGCTGTGCTAACGTTGGCTGGATTTATTTTTGCATCTTGGGATTGACGTGGGTATTTGTTGATCCAGGCCTGCTTCGGCTGGGACGTCTGAGGTGACTCAGCTGTGTTGCATGTGTCCCTTATCCCTTAGGAGGCTGGCCCAGCCAAGTTTTGAAGACAATGCCAGAGGATAAGAGCACATCTTGAAATAGAACACACTTTCTCAAGTACTTTTTTATGTGACATCTGCTAAAAATCTGCCAAAGCAAGTTACACCGCCAAATCAAAATCAAGGTGCAAGTACAGATTCCATCTCTTGACAAAGACATTGAAATGTAACTTGATAAATGGTATAGTGAGAAAACAGGACCAATAACTGAGGCTATTAGTCCAAGCAACTGTCATTTTAATTTATGCCTATCCTGTGCTAGACCTGTACTTGTTTCATCCAAAGCATGCACATGTATATATCCATCTCAGTCACAAAATTTCTGTTAAGTCTTGCACGCTCTGATCAAATATTCTTCTCATGAAAACTTCTCTAATCTCCCTACCAAGAATTAATCTTTCTCTGTCCTCTGTGTCTCTGTGCAAATCTATCCATTTATTGTGATCTCTTTTAACCTACCATCCCAACTACCAAACACTGAAAAATCTGATATATTGACAAGACATAAAAGAAAAAATTACTAATAGAACTTCTAATAGAAGGGATTCTCCATATAGTTATAGAAAAGAGGGAGAGGGATAAAATATGTTTATGATTTCTTCCTTCTCTGATTTTAGCAGCCCTTATGGAAATGTTATTTTCACTCATTTACTTTGAAAGCAGCCTCTCAAATCAAGGGTAACCAACCCATGAGGCTTTCACAGACTCTGCACTGTTTCTAATTTTGTCTTACCTTGATTTCCCAAGGTGCTACTGTGTGACAGAGTTTGCATTTTTCCTCCTCCTCCTCTATCAGTTTCCCTGGCTTCCCAAGCATACTTAGCATTGGGATGAACTCAAAGGCATTTTCTTGTAACTCAATGCTTTCAAAATGAAGTTCACTGAGCATAAAACCTCCTCTAATCTTGTCAACAAAAGTCCATTAATGCTATCTATAAAAAGAAATGCTTAAGTTTAAATTCCACCGGTCAAATGAGTGGGCTTTAAAATTATTTATAAAATACTAAAGTAGGAGGCATAAAATTAAAAACAAGTTAATCTGGTTCTAATCTCTCTTGCTCTTGTACACTGGAGGTTTAGTTTGGAGCAAGAGTGAGAAAGTTTTTCGTGTAGAGAGGCCACATTAATTTAGCGGTAATCAAATAAGGCCCCATTCAAAAAAACTGCAATTAGATATACTTAAAAATGTATATTATTTTGTAAAAATCTAACTACCATGTACTAAATAATTTCATAAAATGGAGAGTGTTGATTTTAAAATTAACTAAACTTTTGATGACTTTGCTGCGTCTGCTGTTTGTTGGAAAGCAATTCAATATTTGATTGAAGCATGGAGATCCTTGAAGTTTCAGTTGATCTTCTCAATGGGTATCGGTCATTTGTGACCTTAGGGATGACTTGATTTGGGTTAAGGAGGAGAATGTAGATTCCCAGCAAAAAGTGCCTGAAAAGCAATAAAGCATTCTTCAGGCATGTTGCCAAAGGCATGAGTATTCTACTTCATTTTTCCATATTTCAATTGGATCTTTCTTAGTATCAAGCAATAACTTTAAAATGTCATTGAGAGTTGAATCAATTTCATCTGTAGTTCTTTAGGTGCCTTGGTGATATCAACTAGGTGACACTGAAATGCTACTTTGAGTATGGTGCCACAATTCTCAAAGTTAGTCAAACACTCAGCGTATTCTTCAATTAATAGGTTTATAACAGCTGTGGATTCTTCAGATGATTCACATATACCAACCTGCTCATCAGTGACCTTTTCTAATGGGTGAAAATGTTCATCCAGAATTTCCTTTAAGGACATGTTTTGGAAAAAGTAGTCTTTTTTTGAAATTCTTGGATTTTTTGCCACATGTCCCATATAGACTTAGTTTTATCGTGCAAAGAAATATTCAAGTCTTTTTTGAAATTTCAGACTATTATGAGGGTACAGACATTTTGGTTACGTAGTTTGCTTCTGTACATTTTAAGTCAGAGTTATAGGTATGCCCTTTACTCAGAAAGTGTGCAAGATACCTGTTGGGTGGGAATTAACACCCTCCCAAGTCCCTCTCCCACCTACTTGAATTTTGATGAGTTTTGCTTTCATCTGAGCACATAGATATAAAATGTGTTGTATGTATAACATGGATTACTACTCAGCCATTAAAAATCATTAAAAATGATGGTGATCTGGTATCTTTTTTAACAACCTGGATGAAATTAGAGACATTCTCCTAAGTGAAGTATCCCAAAAATGGGGAAAAAAAAAAAAAAAAAAACTCACGTACTCAATACTAAATTGGAACTAGTTTATTAAGCATTTTGATTTGACATAATATCACACAGAAATGCTGCATTGTTGGTATGGAATTCTTTCAATAATTCACACTGCTGATTCTGTTCTTCATAAATTTATCTACAGGCAGTCCCCAGGTTATGAATAAGGTAGGTTCTGTGGTTTGTTCTTAAGTTGGATTTGTATGTAAGTTGGAGTAGGTACATTGACCTATTACTTGTGTCCACTCCTAAGTGTGAGGTGTGTGTCAGTCAGATAGCTGTAACTCAGGGACTTATTGTAATAACCTTCACTGGTAAATGTGAGGTATATGTAAGTCAGGTGGCTGTTGCTCAGAGACTTACTGTAATAACCTCCACTTGTAAGAGTGAGGTGTGTGTCAGTCAGATGGCTATACCTCAGGGACTTACTCTGATAACCTCCACTCAGAAGTGTGAGGTGTCAGTCGGATGGTTGTAACTCAGGGACTTACTGTGATAACCTCCACTTGTAAGTGCTAGTTGCATGTAAATCAGATGTTTTTAACTCAGGAACTGCTTGTATCTGTTCTTGAAGAAATATAATTTTGGTCATCCCCCAAATTACTGATGGGTGTGAGTCATTTGTGACCATAAGGGCGACTTGATTTGGTTTATTCCTGTGATAGATAGCCAACATATTTTAAAATACTACAGCAAATACACACTGAATATCTCACTCGTAGCACATAATGAAACTGACAATGCAGTGCTGCATTCCTAGGAAAATAGTTAACAATACTGATAACTTGTTGCAAGTATCCTTTAAAATAGTAGCTTTAACACAGAGGTTTTCCTGATGTAAGATAAATGAAAATATATGAGAGCCTTTTTTTTATCTGTGCAATAAACCTTTCACGTTTTCCTGTCATGGGAGGTGCACTGTCAATACACACACTCATTAAGTTTACCAAATTCAGTCCAACTTCATGACATTTATCTTGAAAGTCATTGAAGATATTTCCCGTATTCTATTCACCAGAGTGCCCAAAGTGAGTAACTCTTTGTAGTACAATAAATTTTCGGTTATGACCCAAATGAATTATAAAACCTGTGCCAAGTCAGTAGTACCCGTCGATTCATTCAAAGCAATTCAATGATATACATTTTCCTTTTGAAGCATTTCATAGAGTTATTCTGTTAAGTTGAAAGCTAATTCGTGCTGCCAATCAGTTATGGCTCTCCTTGAAAGAGGCAGTTTGTATTTTGAAACATCATCTGGGGCTATGCATCCTACAACTTCAACAAAGAATTCTTTTACAATTTCTACATTTCTGAATGGCTTCCCTGTTTCCTAGAGGACACAGGGTGTTTATAAAGTCAACTATTTTAAATTGCACATGAACTTTATGGAAGCCACTTCATAAGTTGCTTCAGTGGCCTCATTTCCACGTCTTATTGCTGCTTGAAAGAAGTGTCTTTGCCTTTGCTTTTTCTCTTTTAATTTCTGCAATATACTTCTTTTTATCTTTTAATTTCTGTAATATACCTCTTCCTCTGGTTTAAAGTATTTGTGGTCCTTATGAGTGTTATAATGCTGATGAGCATTAAATTTCCTTAATGTTGATATTGTAATCTCACAAAGCAAGCAAATCATCTTATCTTTAGCAGAAACAAAATAACTTTGCAATTCCGAATTCCCATTTAAAAATCATGAAATAAAAAACACAAATATAGTTATCAAGGGGGAGGGAAGAAGAAAGAGAGTAGAGGGGAGGAAGAAGGGTGATTGGAGTGTTCTCACCTAATGTGCACAATGTGAAGGTGAAGGGCTGTCAACCATAGTCTGAACTTTACCTTAGAAATGAAAACAATGTAGCCTCAACATTTGTACTCTCATATTAATCTGAAAGGAAAAAAAGACAAATAAATTAAAAAATAAAAGAACAGTTTTCTTCCTTCCGCATACTTCTGGCCTTCTTTGACACGACAGACTGATAAGCAGACAGCATGAAAAATACTGTCAAACTGTGCAACTATTTACAAGTTTCTCTCCAAAGTTAAACACAGTGAGCTATTGTCAAAAGCTCATAACAAGCTGGCATACTCAACCCCCATTAACTCTCGCCAACCAGCCTCAGGCCGTAGTGGCTCTGGTTAGGTGGGCAAAGTTAAAACTAAATCATGAATGTAGCAATTGTCAATACAGTCCTTACGACTTACTAATGTTCTGATTGTACTGGTTGGTCTGGGAATCTGGGAGGATTATTTTGTTGAAACTTATTTTATTCTTTGGTATTTTAAATGTTATGTTCACACATAAAATAAAATAAAAATATAAAAGATGAACAAATACATTTTAATAAAAAGTAAAAGGATTTGTTCTGTAAAATTTGGATTCAGTCAAAAGGCTGCACTTAAGGATCTAGAAAGCCACATGTGGCCTTAAAGCTGCAGGTTCCACCCCCATGGTTTAGAGTTTGATTTATCTTATTTCATTTTTAACTGAAGAAATTATAGCTGCTTTTCAAAGGACCACATTTTATGTTATAATTTTGATACTCATAAGAACATAGAGAGGTAGTGAGGATAAATACTACTGTACTGGGTTATCGCAAAATTAGAGATGAACAGAGGGACAAAGGTTGATGGGACGTATACAGAATCACATGGACAGACCCAGGAATAAAACTCGGACTTTCTGACTTTATGGTCAATGCCCTTTCCAACATAAAAAAGTTCTGTTTACTTTTCTTCCAGGCAGGACATCTGAGACTCTAATTATTCATTAAAGGTCTCAGATAGATGGGTGAATGCTCTATTCTCATACGTTGAAATAAAGCGTCTCTAAATTTTTTTGCAAATTATCATTATCAGGCACTGTTATTGTGTATATAGTATAACGCATGTATTTGGTTTTTGCTACCTTGATCTCACCATCCTCAGTGGAAACCTATGTGTATTATTTAGTCATTTTCATGTACAAATGAATTGACTAATGAACCAGAATAAAATAATTGCGCATAGAACAACCAAAAAATAAGTCAGACAAAATAACAGAGGGCTTATTGTTCATTGATGATGATAAGTTCTAAAATGATCATTTTCTATGATTCAGGGAAAGGGATCTGAAAATTGACTCCCATAGTTCAATCAATGGCGGCTGCTTATTACTTTGATAACTTTGACTAAGGTATCAAACTTTCCTAGTGTGCTAACTCAATAATTTAAAAAATGTAATATCTACCTTGTAAACTTGTAGAAAATTAAATGAGCTACTATATGTAAAGTATTTGGAATCATGTCAGGCATATACATAAGTGCTCAATAATAGTGAGATATTTTGTTATGGTCTTAGTTGGAAAGCTCAGGGGGATTAATTATAGTTATTTTATTAAACTGCAACTGAGATTTTCTTTTTCCATATATGTTTTACAAGCTGCCATATATCACTTTATTCATATATTTTTATTCTCAGAATTTATGAAAATGAAAGAGGACTTACAGAAAATTATATAGCCTATTATTGTTTCATGAAAGCTTGGTGTGAATAAAAATTTTGTAGAGGGATAACCACTATTTAAAGGAATGTAAAAGCTTGGAAAATATAATAAATCACAAATTATGTAGAGTAAGGGTGGAGTTGTTCTAGATTTACTATTAAGTGTGAGACCTGGAAAAGTATTTAAAGATAAGAATAAATTCAAGCCTGTGGAATGTGGTTGATGAGTTAGATTTTCGGAGGGTTAGTAAGTGCTATGTACGCTGTGAGGCACAATCCAAGGAAATAGAGAGGAGATTTTAAAAAGGCCTTAGTAATGGTTCATCATACTCAAACCTTCATTTATTATCTGTCTTTTCCCCTCGTTTTCCTTTTTCTTCATATACAGTCATCTCTCACTTCCATTCTTTGATCCTCTAGTTTAATTTTATTGCTCATTTTTCATTTCATTCACTTGTAAGATTTTTATCTCATCACCGTCCTTCTGCATCTTTTGATTTGCAATCCTGAAGAATAAGAAAAAGTGGATATTATTATTTTTTGAAATTATGTTTTGCAGAACTTTATTATATTGTGTGTGTCTTATCTTTTGGGGGCTTCACTTAGCTAATGAATGAATACATTAGACACTTTGGGGGGTTAGTTGGGATTTTACATAGCTTGCATTTTAATTCTTTGATTCTTCGCTATTTCTATTAACCCATAGCATTATTTTAATAAATGTTATAATACCAACCCACTAAAAAAAAAAAAAAACATGCTTCTTTTTAATTTTGTAATTTGCATGCTAGTGTGTATTTATTCCTTAACAAATGATTTCCTTTATTTCTGTTTGACTCTTCATTACTACAAAAGAACTTATGAGACTTTGCCATAAATAACCTCCATGAAAGATAAAGCCTAAATTTTCATTTAGGATGAAGATAATCTTGATTTTACTAGTTTTCTCAGCTTTCCTAATTACTATTCCTACTCCCACTTCTACATAAAAGAAACTGCTGTGATACCCACTTGACATTTGCTCATCCCTCGAGAGCCTAGGAGGGAACACTTATAAAGTAAATGATGATTTCCTGTATCTTTGCTATTGTCTTATACTATTCCTTGGGGTTCAGTAAAACACATGGTCAAATTGATTTTCTGAGGCCCCCAAAACTAAAGTCTTTGTCATATTTCAAAGGATCCTTTGATGCCATTGCAGTTTGTGAATGCTAAACGGTGTTTTTGATCTGTGCTAATACTCAAGTCTGGTCACACTGTCCTTAACGTTCACCTTTATTGGAAACTTGCAGAAAAAGCCACATGGAGGTGATACATCAATTTGGAAATAGTTAATTAACAGCCTGCTTCTCTTTGCAAATTTCTTCAACAAGGTCATACACATAAATGGACATATTAAATTTTAGTATTTTAGCATGATAAAGTTATTCCAGTGTGCACATTGATATTTTTCTTAATATGTTAAAAAAATTTGTATGAGGTGTCAAATATTCATCACACTAATTGGCTATTAAGGTACATGGTTTTATATGTGGGATCTAAAATACTAATTTGGGAAAATACTAATATACTTATAAAAGATGTAACATTAAAAAATATACAGAATAATACCCAAACGGGATATGGCATAATTTTCAACCACTAATAGTGCAATTTTAAGCACAAATGTGTACTTGGGAGACTGAGTGATCTGCTTTATAGAAAATCAAGGAAAAAAATCTTATTAATTATGTAGGAATGTATAAAATTCACAAAATCCACATTATTGGAGTCACAAAATCCAATAATGGTCCATGTAGACAATTATCACTACTGAAAATGATGCAAAAATTTTATGGTAATGTATACATTCCCAAGAGTCTAAGGAATTTATTGTTTTGCTACATATCAGATATCTTTCTTTAGTACTCTTCAATTACTTAAAAATGCTTAATATTTTTAAAATTTTGATTAGTCTTTTATTATATTTGTTGACTCCAGAAAGGTATAGGAGATGAATTCATGAGCACACCTATCAGAGGAAATTTTGCCAGTATGATGGCTCACATATGAGAACAAATCAGCAATAAAATGAAGACTTTTAAAAATATTCCTGGCACTGAGAGTTTTAGCACTCAGTTGCTGGTGCCAAGTGAAGCAGATTAGATACAAAGGTGTAAAGCAAAATTAACAATGTGCTGTCATCTTCAACCTTCTGAGCATCTAGTTGGAGAAAAATAAGTTGATATGTAATAACTTCTGAATTACATGATTCTTATTAAAGGAAAATTATACTAAAGAAAAATAGAGACTAGGAAAAGGTTAATGTGAGTGGTGAAACTCTCTAAGCTGTAGTAATGGGTTACAAGGTTTGCTCTAGATGGAGAAGAAGTAGTAGGATGATTCTATACTAAGAAAAAAGAATGCTGGAGGTGTCGTGGACCAGCCTCGCCACACAGTGGGTTTACTTCCTTGTGGCCTAGTAGTGCCATGGAGGAAAATTATTAATAGGAGTTATAGAATATTAATATAGAGAAACAATAGACACAGACAAAGAGATAGTTTTAGAGCAGCGGGGTTCAGGAGACAGCACACACCTCTTTGTGAGGCTTCCAGTATGCCACTCGAATATCAGGCTAGTTCTGCATTTATTTCATACATCAGGGTTATAGTCATGAATCTCATGAAAGCAAGGCAAACAATCTCATCAAGGTTCTTGCTATACTTGCATTTCTACTAACTAGACTAACTGTACAACTGATTATGTTAATTGCATGGATTGACTTTTTTTTTATTGTTTTAAGGTATATGGTCTTAACATAAACAGAGTCTTGATAAGGAAGCCAATTAGAGACTGATTCAAGGACCAAATCCTAGCTGACCCATAGTCACACACCACAGATGTGATGTTTTAATACTCTGCCAGCCTTGTGTGCAAACAGATAGATTCCTTTGGCCCAATTAAGGTGACAGAAGGAAAGAGATGTTTCTTTTCCTTATCTGGTCTGGAGAAAGTGTTCCTGAGTTGGACAAAGTGTAAAGAGAGTACTCTTCCAGAGTAAACAGCCCTGCCCTGGCAGAAAGCAGCTTTAAGGCCTCCAGCCATATGCTGTGTGGTGGCTGTGAGGAGAGAGGGGGTGTATACAACACGCCAGGCTTCAGAATATTCAAGTGACAGGATCTTGTGCTTTGTGCTCAAAGCCAGGAAACTGAGTTCCAATCAATTCTCCATTACTGCCCCCCTTTGGCCAGACTCTGTTCCCTATTCCTAATAATATTTCTAATATACCAATAATTAATAATTAAATATTAGTTTCAAACTTATAAAATCATTATTACTAGTAATGCAAGCACATCCAGATCTGACTCTTCCCTTAAGTATTCCCACATGTGCTCTTCAGGAGGTATTAAGGAAGTAAGAGTAACCGTGGTATGTTCTGGGTGTATTACAAGGAGTTCCATCTTCATCCAAAACAAACCTTGATACATAGGGGAAAAAAGCACGAAATTGGGAATTAAACATACTTCATTTGAAATGTTTATTCTGCAACTTATCAGCTGTGTTGCTATATGCAAGTTGGTTAACATCATTTGGTCTTAATCTTAATTTTTCCATTGTAAATTAGTAAAAGTAATAAATAATTTAAAATATTTTATGATGATTATATGAAATAAATAAAAAATGCCATGACAATACCTGATACATAATAGAAAATCCATAAAGATTCCTGATAATCCAAACTGTGAGGTAGGAGACAAAAAAAAAGGTCAAAAATGGTGTTACAGGTGGAAAGATTTAACATTGTAAAAATGTCAGTTTTTACTATGTTGAATTCACTTGTTGTCAAATGAATATAAAGGTTTTACATATTTCTCATCATGTTCCCAGAAAGCTTTTTGGTGGCTGTAGATCAATCATATGAAAAGGCAAGTAGCTATAATGACTGCAACTTTGTTAAGAAGAAAAAAATAGTAAGAGGAATCAGTCTAACCTGTTTCAAGCCTTATTATATTCTACAGTAATCAAGGCTGGGATATTGTTGGACATATAGACACATGCATAGGTGTAATAGAATAGCTATCTCAGAAATAGACCCATATAAATCAGCCAAACTGATTTTTGACAAAGGCGTAAAAGTAATTCAATATGAGGATAGCATTTTCAACAAACAATTCCACAACAATTGGCCATCCATAGGCAGAAAAGTTAACCTTAAACTAAGTTTTATATCTCATACAAAAGTTAACTTAAGGGCCAATTGCAGTGGCTCATGCCTGTTATCCTAGCACTCTGGGAGGCCGAGACATGATGATTGCCTGAGCTCATGAGTTGGAAACCAGTTTCAGCAAGAGTGAGACCCTGTCTCTAAGAAATACCTGGACATTGTGGTGGGAACCTGTAGTCCCAGCTACTCGGGAGGCCAAGGCAAGAGAATTGCTTGAGCCTAAGAGTTTGAGATTGCTATGAGCTGTGACATCAAGGCATTGTACCAAGGGCAACAAAGTGAGACTTTGTCTAAAAAAACCCAAAAAACAAAAACAAAAGTTAACTTAACATGGCTAAGTTATTACTATGATTTCAATGTGTCCCTAAAACTCATGTGTTGAAAACTTCATCTCCAATACAACTGCATTGGGAGGTGGGGGTCTAACAGGAGGTACTTAGGTCATGAACATTCTACCTTCCTTAATAGATTAATGCAAATTATAAGAGTACTGAAGGCTGTGATCCGTCTCTTGTCTCTCATAATGTCATGACTTCTTCCATGTTATGATGTAGCAATAAGATCCTCACCAGATATGGCTCCTCCTTCTGGGGTTCTTAGTTTCCAGAACAGTGAGCCATATTAACTTCTATTGTTTATAAATCACCCAGGCTTACGTATTCTTTTATAACAACATAAGTAACTTAAGACAATGACCTAAATTTAAAATGTAAAACCGTGAACAGTGTAGAAAGACTACAGGAAAAAATCTTCAGAATTTGGGATAAGCAAAAAGAGTATATAACAAAAGCATAAAGGAAACATCGACAAGTTCAACTTTATAACAATTTAACACTCTTACTCTCCAAAATGCCTTGTTAAGAAGATAAAAAGACAAACTATACACTGGGCCAATATGGTTGCAAACCACATATTGTATAAAGAATTGTATCTAGAATACCTCAAGGATTCTCAAAACTCATGAGTAAAAAAAAAAAACCAAACAAATAATTCAATGAGAAAATGGGCAAAAGATTTTCACAGACATCCCATAGAAGTGGATATACAAGAAGAAAATAAAATATATGAAAATACATTTAATGTCGTTAGCCAGTAGGAAAATTAAAATTACACACATCACAAAGGTTAAAATTAAAAAAAAAAAAAATAAAGTCACTATGTTATGTTCTTGCAAAGATGTGGAAAAATCAAATCAGTCATAAATTGCTATTGGGAATGTGAAGTAGTAAGGCCATTCTGAAAAATAGTTTTCTAGTTGTTAAAAAATTAAACATGCAGTTTACATCAACCAAGCGATTGAAGTACTGAATATTTATCCTAGATAAATAAAAAAGTTATGTTCACATGAAAATCTTTAAATGAATGTTTATAAAAACATTAATTCATAATGTTCTCATATTGGAAATAACTCAGAAGTCCCTCAAAGGTTGAATGGTAAAGAACAAGCAAGAAGCAAGCAGGCAAGCAAATAAAAAACAACTTCAGTACTTTGTACAGTGGAATATTACTCAACAGTAAAAAGAAACAAACCATTGCTATATGCATCAACTTGGGTGAATTTCTTGAGAATTTTGCTGAGTGAAAAACACCGGTATGAAAATGTTAAATACAGTGTTATTGCATTTATATAACATCTTTGAAATTAGAAATTACGGAAACAGAGAACAAATTAGCAATTGTCAGGAGTTAAGTGGTAGAGAATGAGGGTCACAGGATGGGTGCTGTGCTGAAAGGAAGTTGGGCGTGGCCATAAAAGAGCAGCAGCAAGGATGCCCCATGACAGGGTTGCTTTATGTCTCGGCCGTAAGTTATTAATATCTTGATTTTAACTTTGTAGGCAAAATCTTGCCATATTATTTTTTATACCTACATGTGAATCTACAATTGTGTTAAAATTTAAGAGTTTAATCTGATTAAAAATGTATTATAAGGGTAATGGAGATCATATATGCATATAGTTTTTTTTCTCTTTCATCTAGAAATTTGGCCAGCTCAGTTTGCAGAGTATCGCTACTCCAAGTGGTTATTCAGTCATCCAGTTCCTTCTCATTTTTAGTATTTCATTCCCTGCCTTTCATTTATTTTCATATTCTTTCTATGCATGACAGAAGCTTGGTTGCTGCGGTCTTCACATTTATACCTCCATAGAAGGAAAGGAAGAAAGATAAGGTTTTTTAAAAAAAATTCTACTTAAAAAAGTACAGTAGGTCTTTTTTTTATCAGGATTATTCATCTCTTACCTCTTACCTCTTACATTGAATGTAACATATGCGTGTTCCTTCCAGCCTCTGTTACTTGAGACCTAGCTGTGTGAGTTTCTTTGGCCACTGGAATGACAAATGCATTCGTTTGCATTTGTTTCTTACCTCATGTTCCTTCTACTTCCCTGAGAACTGCACATCCTACAGTGTGAACTCCTCTCGCCTGGTTTCCAGCAGGGAGAAGACACAAGATAGTTGTCTTGGTGATTCCGAGCCTTTTAAAGATGTGAACAGAAACACATGGACCATGAGATATCAGGGTGGTTGGTTACTATGAATAAATTATGTTGTTTCTTAGCTGACTAATACAAGTGAGATGGATGTTGCATTAACCATTTCCACTCACATTCCAGTGGACAGAAATGAGTCACATGGTCCAGCAAAACTGCAAGCGTGCTATATGTAATGTTTGGAAAAGAATTCTTATGTCTAGAAACAGCTAAATTTGGTTTAAAAGAAGTCATCCCATAATTAGTAGTCACCCTATACCTTTGCTTGCTCTAATAACAAATCTCCAAACTATATAAAAGGTCTTATTTTTATAAATGTATTTTCTAAGGTGCCATTATTCATGCAGCCATATTTATTTAAAAATGTTCATAGTAGCAGGCAACTTTCAAAATTAAAGTAGAATTAAGAAAAGGCTGAAATTATCTGATAGTAATTTAAGCTCACAATTGGACAATAAAAATATATAAATGGATTTATGAGAAATGCCAACACATTGTAAAAGGTTATATTTATAATGGTCTATGATTTGAGAAATAATTTATTTTTATTAATTTTTACAAGCATCAAGTAAAATGCTCTGCCACACATCTACTTACCAGAAAAACCTTCCCAATCTTTGAAAAGGACTGTAAATCAGACATGTGAACCTGGGCTTTCCTTTGGGCCCTGTATCCCAAAAAAAAAAGGTTAGAGGCAGTTAAATCAGGTCGAGGTCCAATATCACTGGCTCATTAACCAAGAATCTAACTATTATTCTTCACTGCCCTCCATAGCACCAATGACGGGTAAGATTCCCA
>CAUYPK010076480.1:0-27165 GCA_963574355.1 Loris lydekkerianus
AAATGCCAGGAAGGCTATGTTGAATATTGGGATGAAAATGTGTCAAATGGTTTATGAAGCTAGTATATGATGCCCCATGATCATATCAATGTACACAGCTATGATTTAATAAAAAAAATAAATAAATAAAAAAAAATAAAATTGGGTTACTGGAAAACATTAGTAGTTCAGCAGCAAAGTTTTAAAAAGTACTTTATAAAAATAGTATATACTGTACTGTATGGCACTATATTGCAAATATATATCAATCTGTATGTATATCTGTCTGAAATATAGCCACAGAGGATGCAAACCATATAATTAACAATGTTGTCTCAGGGTCATCTAATTACAGATTATCTGTTGGGCCCTATGTGGTGTGAGAAGAGCCAGAATTATTATGTATTAGCCACACCATGTCATTTTCTTCCTAAGCATATAGGAAGATAGTATTTCCAAGCTACCTGTATGTAGGTTGTCCAAGGAATCAATTCTGGCCAATGGAATGTGAGAAAAGAGATATAGATATAGGCTACAAAGCGATCTAGGCCTTACAGGCCTAGATTTAGAAAAGTCTTGAGAAAGCCTTCTCTTTCTTTCTCTCTCTCTCTCTCTCTCTCTCTCTCTCTCTCTCTCTCTCTTTCCTTTTCTCTTTCTCTCTCTCTCCCTCCCACCTCCCTCTTTGCTTGTTGACCAGTCAAATTACATAAAGGGTCTACCCCAAGGTCCTGGGAGTCACAGCACAGCAAAATGGAAGAATCCTGGATCCCTAAGTCACTGCCTGTGCATAGTCACCAAAGAGAGCCACCTGCTTAGAAACACTTGTGTTCAGCCTTGTGTGAGTGAGAAATACCGTATATACTCAAGTATAAGCCGAGTTTTTGTGCCGAAAAAACTTGGCTTATACTCGATTATATATGGTATATTTTTATTTTGTTAATCCACTATGATTTTAGGGTTATTTGTTACAGGAGCCAATGTTAATTGCCATAATACATGTTATTCATATTTTCTATAATAAATATTTATTGTTTTTGAAATTAGTAAAACAAGTTATTTAAAAAGAAAAACTGCCCTTCCTTGTTTTTCTTCAAGACACTCACTATTTTAAGGGTTTCAGGAAGATGTGTATCTATAAACACCTGTGTGTAAAGGCATAATCACCTCCTTGTGCCTCTCACGCTATGTTCAAAGACACAACATACTCTGAAAGTATGTTGGCAAACCCGCCATTCCTTTGGATCTGTACAGCCATAGTTTATTTGGAGACTTCAGCTGGTTTAGCAGAAACCTGGGGAGCAGAGCTGTGGAGCCACCAGCCATTAATTCACTACACAAGTACTGCTGTTTGGTCTGGAGTCCAGCATGTGGTTTTGGAGAAGACCAAAACCCATGGAGGGTTCTCACTTCATAATTCCACATGAGCCCAAGAGTTGTTTGATGTGAACATGAAGGTGGTAACTGTGGAACAGCAGGGCCTTCGGTAAAAGGTGAGGCCAGAGTGACAGATGGACTTCCACTTGAGCTGGACCAGGTCTATTCACTACTCTCCCCTCCCAGGGAAGGAGGGGTAGCAGTCTCCCGCCCTCTGGCTGCCATCTGTAATGCACACAGAGGTTGTGACACATGAGGTTGCGATGTGTGCCCCTTGGTATGAAAGCCTTGTTTTGGAATGAGGGTAGTAAGTTTGTCACTGTTGCTCAGAGGCCTGGTCTGGGCACTGTGGGAAGACAGCTCGGGCATGGTGAAGGGGAAAGGAACAAAAGCTTATAGGTTGCTGAGCTTTTTATATCCAAGGTACCACCACACTGGGCACTTTCCATGTATGTTGGCATTTGCCCCCTCAATAGCTCTGTCAAGTGGGCATGATAACCCTCATTTTCCAGATGACAAAGTGGAGCTTAGATGTTTTGATAACTTGTTGCAATTAGCATGTTGTAGCACTTAAATTTGCCTTATCGGTCCAAACAAATGAACACCTTCCATGAATTAATTTAGGGTTTTACCTGCAATTCCTGTCTCTAAAATGTATAAAAACAAACTATAAACCAATTTTTATAGTTTGAGACCACTTGCTTGAGACTTTTTGGACACAGTTCCATAAGTCATAGTCACACACATTGGCTCAGAATAAAGTTCTTTAAATTATTTTTGAGTTTGGGAATTTTTCTGGCTGGCCCTGCCTTCCTCTCCCCCTCTCTGTCTCTGCCCTAGTCTCTCGCTTGCTCTGCCTCTCTTTTCTTTACACACACCAGTTTAGGCCTCCATTGAAGACAATCGGGGGGGCCCTTACAGAAAGACTGTATTTTACCATCATGTGCATACTTGTCACTTCCTCTAGTCCCTGGAGCTATGCCTTATGGCAGCTTTTCCAGAAAGTGTACTCATGTTCATGACTGAAAGACTTAGAGGATGAAGGGAGAATTTAGGGACATTTTGTGTGGCTTCAATTAAGTAAGATCTCATCTAAAGAGACCTTTTATTAAGAACTCTTATTTGAAAAAGGGGGCGTAATAGACAATCTGATTCCTGACAGGCACAGAGCACAGGTCTGTCAGGGCAACGGGTTCTCAGTAGGTTCTGCTCTGGGGGCCACTCCCTTTGTCCTCCAGGACACATGTCCGAGGTCAGTGGAGCCTACACCCCTTCAGAAGCCCCTTTACTATTAGTGCTGGCTTGTCAGTTATTGCCTTAGACACAGAGAACCCTCAGCCATGTGTTTAGAAGGCTGAAAGCCAAAGCTGAGTCTCTCCTTCTCTCCAGAATCTACTTTCTTTCCTTTTCATTGTCCGTGTTCTCAGCAGACATCCAGCACACAGTGGCAAAGATGGCTCCAAGCCTCTCCAGGATTTCTGGTCCTCAGCTTTCCCAATCCCAGAGACAAAGAAAACTCCTCACCCCTTCCCAAAGTCTATGTGCCAGAGAAGGCTCTGCGTGGCCCTAGTTGGGTGATATGCCCTCTTCTGAGCAATCCACTCTGGCCAATCCACTCAGGGCTGAAGTGCTGCAGGAGCCAGCCAGGCTACTCTCTGGTATACTCCTTTGCTGGGCACAAGACCTGGCAGACCATGGTGGGGCAGCCACTTGGGAAGGGTGTTTACAGGAATGGAGGCTGCTGTGCAGAAGAGGGAGGAACCGGGTCAGTCAGACAGGCAGAAACAACACTCACCGATACATTTTGGGCATGTTAAACACAGAGTAAACATTGCGGTTTCTCAAGGATGTGTATGTTTCAGAAAATCCGTGCCATGTGGGAGTGCCATTAGAGTTACAAAACTGCAGTAAATACTTATTATTTTAATGATCTTGCTCTTTCAGATGCTATAGGTCTTAATCTCACATTCTTTCTCTCCCCCCTAAGTAAAAATTCCACAGATGTTTGCATTCAGGCTTAAATTTCATTCATTTCTATAATGTCACTTGGGAATCAGACTATCCTTCTCAGGCACTTTTCTGTGATTTGGTAAAACTCGGGGATGAATTTCTTGCTTTTGTCTTTCTTGCCATGGGAGAGTTGAGAGGATAATAGTTCTTTTGTCCAATCAGATTACTTTTTCTTCTTTCTCTTTTATTTTTAAAAAGGATCTAAGAGAACATCAACTTGGGCCAAGAATCCGGAGGCAATGCTCCCCCACCACCACCACCTTTTTTTTTTTTTTTTTGCTGCTTTCATTCCCTCTCTGATGTTTCCAAATCTAGCTTGTCTTTCTGGATATTTTAAGTCCTTTCCTTCTGTCCCTTTTTGTCCTGGCCTCAGAGAATGCCAAGGCATCAGGCCTAGGGCAAGTGCACCCTGAGCTCCCCTGGGCATTTCCTAGAACACAGTCAACCCAGGGCCCCATGAGAACTGTCCTCACATGCAATAGCTATCTACAGCATGCTTGCCATCCAAGTTCCTGGAAACGGTGGAGATGCAGGTATAAGCTAGGAGATAAATTAATTACTTAGTATCTATGAGGAATTTGTTATAGGACACCTGAAAATACCAGAATCTGTGAATGCTCAGGTCTATCTCTACCCATGGGTGCCATATTTACAGACACAGAGGGTCAACTGCAGTGTGTGTGTATGTGTGCGCTGTTCTGTTGGAAATAAAAAGTAGAACTAGAAAATCCAGGAGGCTCCCTCTGACCCAAGACACTATGACCCCATTTAGATGTCACAGATCATCAAAAGAGATATTGCCAAGGCACCTGACCTCCCATTCCACCAGAGTGAATCTTGTGAACGCCCAATTTTGGCTAACGTTGCCGTCTTTTACAATGAGGAGTTGTAGACCAATGCTTGCTTAATAACTATCAGTTTAGAATATTAAATTTCACACAAGTGAGCTCTTAAGCACTTGATGGATTTGGTATCATCCTTCTCATCTTATCAGAATGCAGACAGAAGCTTAAAGAAGTTACATTACTAGATTGTTCCCTATAGCTAGTAAGTTGCAGACCCAGGTTTTGAAAACAGGTTTATTCCACTAAATTAGAGCAAGCAGCTGAGTATGATTTCTGAAGTAGGAAGAGCCCTGCTCCCACAAAAAAAATCTCCTTTCAGCATTACATACTACCTCAGTAAGTGAAAAGATGGTTAAAGTTACTGTTTTGGTAAAGATGTGGATATTATGGCAAAAACAGGAAGTGATTTTTCGGTCAAACCAGTATGTCAAACTGCCATATTTTGGGATAAAAACATTTCAAATTTCCATATATGTATATATACATATATTTCCATATATGTATGTATGTATGTATGTATATATATATATATATATATATATATTTCCATATATGTATGTGTATATATACACACACACACACACACACACACACTCACAACACATACATATACATTATATATACACACACATATATACATATGTAATGTACATATATATTTTATATATAGAAAGAGAGAGAGAGCAAGAGATAGAGAAATAAAGGCAGAGGAGACACAGATTCATTTAAAGGAATTAGCCCACACAATTCTAGGGCTGGAATGTTTGAAATCTGTAAGGCAGGCTGGCAGCCTGGAAACTCAGGTAGAATTTCTGTGTTACAGACTTGAAGCAGGATTCCTTCTCTAAGAAAATCTTCCTTTTTGCTCTCAAGGCCTTCAATTGCTTGGATGAGGACCCCCTCATTGTCTAAGACAGTGGTTCCCAACCTTCCTAATGCTGCAATTCATGTTCATTATTAAAAAGGGGTCGTGACCCACAGGTTGAGAACCGCTGGTCTAAGATGATCTCCTTTACTTAAAGTCAGCTTATTATAAATGTTAATAACATCTATAAAATACCTTCATGGCAACAGGAAGTGTTGGATAAGTCACTGGGCACTGTACCCTAGCCAAGTGACACTTAACAGTAGCCCTCACTAAAAGGTAGTAGTCTACCCCTTTTCAACTTGTGACTCACATGCATCTCCTTAAACAGTACTTAATCTCTGAGCAACAATAATAACAAAATCATGCTCCCAGCTAACATAACACAACTATCCTGCAGACAACTGAAAGTGCATTAACCTTTCTTTAGAAGAACATTCAAAGTCTTTGGGTGATGTTCATCCTTCTTAACTTCTATAGCTTAAATACTATGATATAAAGCTGGTACATCTTATGTCATATGATTAGGGAATATGAGAGAAAAGAAAACAAGGACATTTTATGAAAGAGATTTTATATATACTGGTATGTATAATATACATGCACACACATACATATTTATAATGAGGAAGAACAATTATAGTTCTTATTTTATTGCTACAGCTCAAATAATTGTACTTGGTATTTATCACTGCTTTCTTCCACCACCCATTCTTTATTCCCTTTGACTTCTGCAAACACCAGAGCTAGTTGTGTTTCTTTACTTGGTGGGGTAACCAAAACCATAATTCCTAAAAGGTCTAAATCACTAGTAGTCTTGCCTGAGTTAGATTGTTGTGATTTCTCATTATTTTAAATCATACAATGTGGTAGTGCTAAGACACACCCTAAGGAATGTCTGAAATTCCAGACATATTCTTCCTGATATCCATTTTGTACCAGCAGTTCAATTTCCCCTTGGCCATTATAATCAATAACCCCAAACACAACACTAACTTTCTTCAGAGGTATGAGGAGCCCAGCGTGGACAGGTAACTGTCTTAACTTCTAGATCAGTGAGATCTTGTTTGTGGAAGCAGTCTTCCTTTTTGGATCTAAGGACTGTAGACCAGCAGAGTATGAGGTTATGGGGACAGAAAGCAAAAATTTTGCTAGTGGGTCAGTAGGGTAATGAGTGGTGCCATTTCCATCCCTTGATTCCTGGATACATGAACCTTGGCTCTGAAGGAGCTAAGGAAATTTCACCCCAAAATATGAGTCCCTGATATAAAGAATATTTTGAATTGAAGGCTGTTCAATGTCAAGAAATACTGCAGGAGGCCTTCCCTCTATCTGCATAAAATGTACTGGTCTGATCAGAAGATCAAGGGGATCCACTTCCTGTTCTCTCAAAATATTTCAGGAATGAGGGTCAAGAATATAGGTAGACCTGGCCCAAATCATTTGGGTTATAAACACCTTTTTCCACCCATGCATCCTCCTTAGTAACCTCCCTAGCAACTGTTTATGCCCTTATTATTTGATTCCCACTCCCTCCCCTCCCAAGGACTATGTAAAGATATCTGAACTCCTTTAGAAAATTGGGTTATCATTCTATGATTTCTCCCCATGTACAAGGTAAATAAATCCTTTCTCTTGTTAATCTGCCTTAAGTGTGAGTTGGTCTTTTCAGAGAACTTTTGGGGGAAAGGCCAAGTTTCCCCTTGCCCCCACAGCTATGGGAGAAGCAGCACTATGCATTGGACGCTGATTTAGGACATATATGGCCCCATAGAGAGCATTGCCCCAGCCATGAAGATATTGCCTCCTAGCTGGTGCTGTAACTGCATTTTCAAAAGGCCATTCACCAATCTATCAAGCCAGCTGCTACAAGGATGATAAGAAATATAAGAAGACAAGTGGATTCCGTGAGCCAGGGCCCATAGCCACATTTCTTTCACCAAGAAGTGAAACATTCCTCTGTGGAATACCATGATAGTGGATAAGGCATTTCCTTAAGTCCACAGATGGTAGTTTTGGCAGAAGCACTGTATGCAGGCCAATCTGTATCGAGTAAGTTTCTATTTTAGTAAGAACAAAACACTGTCCCTTCCATGATGGAAGTAGGCCAATGCAATCAAATTGCCACCAGGTAGCTGGCTTATCACTCCAGGTATATCAGGGGCTCAGTGTTGATCTCAGCTGCTGGCAAGCTGGGCAACTGGTAGTGGCTTAGCCAAGGTGGCCTTGGTGAGTAGAGGTGCAGGTTGCTGAGGCTATGCACAGCCTCCATTCCTGCCACAATAAGCTCATGCGTGGTAACAGGAGTGGTTAGAGAAAGAGGCATACTGATATCCATAGAATGAGTTAGCCTGTCTACTTTATTATTAAAACCATCCTCTACTAAGTTTTTCCATTGGTGAACATTCAAAAATGCTTGCTGAATAGGATACACAAATATCTTCATGTTTTTTGCCTATTCAGAGGAGTCTATCCACATATTTCTTCCCCATGAAAGACCATCTACTCACTGTACAAGTCTCTGACCATCCAGGCAAATCATTGGCCACAGCTTGAGAGTTAGTATCTCTGTAATTCCTGTCCAATATAGCAGAGCTATCACAGAGCTCTTTGAAGACACTAGGACTACCTTATAAAGTTTATTACTCACAGTTGTGGTGAAAGGTGTGTTCTGGGGTGGGTGAGCGGGTTTCATATTACAAATTCACTCTAACATTCCAATATCTCTACACCTTTTGAAATCTTCTATAGTATGTTGTGATGGTTAACTTTAGGTGCCAATCTGAGAGAATTTTGGAAAGTGTAGGTGTGCCTGTGAGGGTGTTTCCAGAGGAGATTGATGCGTGAATCAGTAGACTAAGAGGAACACGCACCTTCAATGTGGGTGGGCACCATCCAATGGGCTGGAGGTCCAGCTGGAATAAGGAGGCAGAAAGGGGTTCCTCTCTCTCTCTCTCCTTTTTCTCCCCTTCCCAATTGGGATACCTTTTCTACTCTGGCCCTTACATCACAGTTCAAGTCCTTCAGCTCTGGATTCTGGGACCTGCACCAGGTGCCCTTGCAGAAATTCTCAGGCTTTCAGATTTAAACTGGAGGCTGCCCTGTTCCCTTTCCTGGTTCTGAGGCTTCTAGAATGACCCATGCTATGGCTTCTCTGGTCCTTCAGCTTGCAGACAGTCTATTGTGGCACATCTATGCCCTTTGGTTCTGTTTCTCTTGGGAACCCTGATTAGTGCCTACCCTAAGGCTGTTCTGGCATTTCGTGGCTATCTTTTGTCCATGTTTCAGTTAATCAATCAGACAGATAAATCTTTGTGTAACCTCTTGGACTATGACATGGAATCCAGAATCTCTTAATGGGCTCACATCAATAAGTTCAGACTGATGCAATGTTATGTTTCTTTCACCCTTACCTCAAACACTTAATGTCCACTTCTCTGAGATATGTTCCCCTAGATTTCTGTTTTTATGAACTGAAAATTACTGTGTAGTTTCTTTTGGCTCATAGTGCACCTCATCATGGGTCACACTTTGTAGTTCACATTTTAGGGCTTGTATTGAGTCTAATTATAGGTCTAGAAGCAAAGAGGAATGGAAGACATGGTTCTGAGAATCAACTTCGTCTTGCTTGGTAAATGCCTCACGGAAGGCCATTGCAGTTTTCTTGGGTGGAGCAGGGTTAACTGTCTCAGATGGGGGCTGCTTCTGCTGTCAAAAAAATCTCAGCAGAATTTAGGAGTCATTTCAATGACCTCAAGCTTTCTCAGGACCTGCCCATATATCCCCATCCCAATTCCCCACTTAAATAGAAGTTCTTCTGTGAGGTAGAGAATTCACTTTACATTGTAATTTGGACACTTCTCAGAAGAAACTTTGCATTTGGTTTTCAGAAATCTCATCCCTGTGATTATCAGACATACAAGTTTTTCAAAGCAAGCATAGAAACTTCCAGGTTATTTATACAGTTCTTGGTCTGGGAATTTAAATTCCCTACTTCATTCTTCACTTTCACCACATTGTCCAGAACAATTAGAAATAAACAGCCAATCTTATTATACTTGTTAATTTGACAAAAATGTTCTGAAGCATCAATTATGTGGTCACTCAGAACTTTGCTTCTTAGAATCATTTGATTTTTCTGGTCACTCAGAACTTTGCTTCTTAGATGATTCTTAGAATCATTTGATTCGAAGTAACATAAAATGGTGATATTTTGAGTATCTTTATTGCCATATCATGCCATGGTCTATCAGTGTACACTTTGCTATGGAAAATAGTCATTACTACATTTTTAAATTTCAAAATATTAAGGGGATGCAAAAGTTTTTGTTACATAGATATCTGGCATAAGGTTTAACTTGGGTCTTTTGGTGTGCCTACCACTAGAATAGTGTTTATTGTACCCAATAGGTAAGTTTTTACCCACATGCACTCCCACCCTTCACCCTTCTTGCTTTCCAATGTCCTTTACATGTCTTTGTGCCCGAGTACATTCATTGCCTAGCTCCCGATTACTAGCGAGTACAGCTGGTGTTAGTTTTTCCATTTCTGAGACACTTCACTTAAGATAATGGTCATCAGTTACATCCAAGTTGCTAAAAAAGAAATTATTCATTGCTTTTTTAAGCAGAATAGTACTCCATGGTATATATACAACATTTTCTTTGTTCACTTATGAATTGATTGGCACTTAGGCTGATTCCATGTCTTTACAATTGTGAAGTGTGCTGCAACAAACATTTAGCGGCAGATGTCTTTTTGATAAAATGACTTTTTATCTTTGGGTAGATACTCAGCAGTGGCATTGGTGGGTTGAATGGTAGTTCTACATTTATTTATTTGAGTAATCTCCATACTGTTTTCCCAAGAGACTACACTAGTCTATAGTCTCACCAACAGTTTATAAGTTCTCTGCATATCTCCAGAGCATGTTCCAGAAAAAATAAAACTACAACAAGGAAAAAAAAAAAAAAAAAAGCCCAGCATATGTGTATGTGTACTTTTGTATTAGCATCTATTGCTTTTAAACTTTATAATAATAACCACTTAGACAGGGTTAAGGTGATATTGCACTGTGGTTTTAATTTGCAATTCCCTAATGATTAGGAATGTTGAGAATTTTTTCATATTTTTTGTCAATTTGCCTATATTCTTTTGTAAAACTTCTCTTCATGACTTTTGCCCACTTTTTAATAGAGATGTTTATTTTTTTCTTGCTGATTTGTTTGCATTCTTCAGAGATTCTGCATTTTGTAATTTGCAAACATTTTCTCCTATTCTCTAGACTGTCTATTAACTGTTGATTATTTTCTTTGTTTTCTAATTAAGTTCCATTAAATTAAATTGTTACTGCATTTACCTTTGGGCTCTTAGTCATAAATTATTTGCCTTGCTGATGTCTATAAGAATTTTCCCTATTTTTTCTTCAAAAATTTTTATGATTTCCTGCTTTACTTTTAAGTCTTTTATCCATGTTCAGTTGATGTTTGTATATAGCAAGAGATAAGGGTCCTATTTCATTCTTCTACATGTAGCTATCCAATTTTCCCAGAACAATTTATTGATTTATTGAATAGAATTTCTTTTTACCAGTCTATGTAGTCCTCTGCCTTGTCAAAGACTACTTTGTCATAGGTAGATGATTTCATGCCTGGACTTTCTATTTTTTTCTGTTCTATCCCATTGATCTGTGTCTCCACTTGGACATCAGTACCATGTTGTTTTGGTTACTATAGCCTTGTAATATAATTTGAAGTCAGGCAATGTGATCCCTCCAGATTTATTCTGTTTGCTAAAAATTTCTTTGGCTAGTCGTGCTCTTTTATGGGTCCCAATTAATTAAAGAATTATTTTTTCTAGCTCTGTGAAATATGATGTTGGTATTTTAAGAAGGATTACATTGAATCTGTAAATCATTGGGCAATATGGAGTTTTAACAATATTGATTCTACCAATGCATGAGCATGAGATATTTTACCATTTGTTAGGGTTATCTATGATTTATTTCATTAATGTTTTGTAGTTCTCTTTGTAGAGAAGTTTTACCTCCTTGGTTAAGTATAGTCCTAGGTGATTTATTTATTTATTTATTTATTTATTTATTTATTTATTTTTGAGACAGAGTCTCACTTTATCACCCCTGATAGAGTGCTGTGGCATCACAGCTCACAGCAACCTCCAACTTCTGGGCTTTGGTGATTCTCTTGCCTCAGCCTCCTGAGTAGCTAAGCCTACAGGCACCCAACACAATGCCTGGCTATTTTTTTGTTGCAGTTTGGCTGGGGCTAGGTTCAAACTGCCACCCTTGGTATATGGGGCTGGCGACCAACCCATTTAGCTACAGGTGCCATCCAGTTTTTTATTTTCTTTATAGCTATTGTAAATGAAATTGAGGCCTTGCTTTGCCTCTCATCTCCACTATTGTTAGTATATACAAACACTATTGTTTTTTGTACATTGATTTTTAACTTGAGATTTTGTTGAAATTATTTATAAATTCTAGCAGTCTTTTGGTGGAATATTTAGCATTTTCCAGATACAAGATTATATCATCAGAGATCAGGGATAATTTGACCTCCTAGTTCCAGATTTTGATGCCCTTTATTTCTTTTTCATGCCTTATTGCTCTGGCAAGGATTTCTAGTACTATGTTGAATAGAAGTGGTAACAAACATCACCCTCATCGTGTTCTAGTTCTTAGGGGAAATGCTTTCAACTTTCCTCATTCACTATTATGTCAACTGTGGACTTGTCTAAGTGTCTTTCATTATTTTGAGATATGTTCCATCTGTGCCTAGTTTATTGAGAGTTTTTTATTTTTTTTAATCAAGAAACAGTGCTGGATTTTATTAAATATTTTTTGATCATCTATTGATAAGATCATATTGTCTTTGTTTTTTACTTCTGTTTATATGATGAATCACATTTCTTGACATACATATGTTGAACCATCCTTATATCTCTAGAATAAAATCCACTTGGTTATGGTGAGTTCTCTTTTTTATGCGCTGTTGAATTCAGTTTACTAGTATTTTCTTTAGAATTTTGAATTTATGTACATAAAGTTATTGGTATGTAGTTTTCTTTTGTTGTTGTTATTGCATCCTTTCTTGGCTTTGGTGTCAAGGTAAGTCTGGTTTCATAGAATGAGTTAGGAATTCCCTCCTTCTTGATGTTATGGAATAATTACTGCAGGAGAAATGCCAGTTCTTCCATGTAAGTTTAGTAGAATTTGGCTGTGAGTCCATCTGATCTATAGATTTTTATTTATTTATTTATTTATTTATTTATTTATTTTGGTAGTTTTGCTTATTACTACTTAAATCTCACTGCTCATTATTGGTCTGTTCAGGACTTCTATTTCTTCCTGATTCAAGCTTCAGAGATTGTGTGCTTACAGGGATTTATCCATTATCTCTATGTTTTCTATTTAGTTGGGATAGAGATTTTGGTAATACTCATAGATGAGTATTTGTATTTCTGTGATATAAGTTATAATGTCTCCCTTTCCATTTCCATTTCTGATTGAGCTTATTTGAGTCCTTCTTTCTCTACATCTGGTTAATCTAGCTAGTGGTCTATAAACTTTTTATTTTATTGATTTTCTTTGTGGGAGGGGTTCTATTTTATTTAGATCTGTGCTAAGATTTGCTATTTCTGTTTTTTTTTCCTGGCTTTGGATTTGGCTTTCTATTCTTTTTGTGGTTTCTTAAGATGTGATATTATATCAATTTGTGATCTTTCTGTGTTTTTATGTTAAGTATTTAAGGCTATGAATTTTCCCCTTAGAACTGCTGTTACTGCATTCCATATGTTTTGAAATATTGTATGTACCTATTTCCTTTGTTGTTCAGTTTGAGAAAGCTTTGGACTTCCATTTTAATTTTGTCATTGACCCAAGTATTGTTTTGAAGAAAGTTGTTTAATTTCCATGACTTCATGCAAGATTTAAATGTTTCTCTTAGAATTGACTAATAGTTTTGTTCCACTGTGGTCTTATAAGGTACATGGTATGATTTTAATTTTTCTCAATTTTCTGAAACATATTTTGTGATCTAAAATTATCACTCTTGGACAATCTCCCATGTACTGATGAGAAGAATTCAGTAGTTCTGAGATAGAATGTTCAGTAATTATCTGTTAGGTTCATTTATCCTTGAGTCTCACTTAAGTCCAGCATTTCTTTCTTAATTTCCTTTTTCAATGATCTGTCCAGTTCTGCCAGTGGGATATTGAAGTCACCACAAATTATGATGTTTATTTCTTTGCTTAGATCTAGTAAATTTGCTTTATGCACCTGGGAACATCTGCCCATGGTACTCATGAGACTGCCTGACCTCTCTGCCCCTATCCACTACCTCAGATTGGTAGGACTAAGGGGGAGACAGAATCAATGAATATGACCCTGAATAAAGCCAGTGCTCTGGGTGTAGAGTTTTTAAAACACTGCTAGCCATGGAATCTAGGGTTCACAAGCCTATGGGTAACCACTGTGCTCTTTTTCTGGAGCAATGTCAACTGCACAGTCTCCATATAGTTTTGTATGTCAGTCCTACAGCATTCTACAGTGGACAATCCCTCCCATAGGTCATATACCAATGAGCATGGAGAGAGGAATGTAGAGGCCTGTAATTTTTCCCTTTGTGCCTTCCCTATGTGTGCAGTAATCTTTCCTGTGTACCTTTAAACCACAGAGCAGGTTGTCTTTCTTCCTTCTCCTTCCCTTTGGGTATCTCCTATCACCTATCTTTTGATTCCCAGTGTTCTCTCTTAGGTGAGCAATATGAAGGCAAATAGCCACTTGCCACTGTCAATAGTCTCTACAAGAGTACCATGTGCAGACTGATTCTAATTTTATTTTAATGTATGATCTTGCACAATTATTATTGTGCTTAAAAATCTAATCAGATTGAAGAACGAATTTGAAAGACCCCCAAACCACTCAGAAAAGTAATTCATTAGACAATTTCTCTAGAACCAATACAAGTATTGAATCTGCTATCAATGAATCTGCAATCCGAAAGTAAAACCAGGATAATGAGTTTTTCCAAGAGAGAAAGATTTATTTTTTCCTTTTATTAAGTCATATACACATAGATCATGAATACATTTATGCATTTATGGGGTACCATGTGTTGATTTTTTTATACAATTTGGAGTGCTTACATCAAACTAATTAATATGGCTTTCACCTCATTTACTTAATTATTGTTAAGACATTTATGTTCTATGTTCTATATGATAGATTTGACTTGTACCCTTGCAATATGCTCTACAAGTGTGGTCCCACCATTTACTTTCCCTCTATCAAATCTTTCCCCACCCTTCCCATACCTGCAGAGAGAGATTTAAAGGAACTAAACTGGCTCACATGACTGGAGCTGGCAAGACTGAAATCTATAAAGTAGGCAAGGAGACTGAAGTTTCAAGCTGCAGTTGATACTCAAGTTTTGAGTCTGAAATTTTGTAGGTGCAGGACAGCAGTCTGGAAATTCAGGCAGGATTTCTGTGTTACAGTCTTGAGGCATATTTTTTTTTTCTTCTCTGGGCAACCCTTAGTTTTCACTCTTAAATATTTTTGTCAAACTAATAAGTATAATTGGATGAGGACCACCCAGATTATCTAGAATAATCTCCTTTACTTAACTGATTGTAAATTTTAATCACATATACAAAATATCTTCATGATAGTACCTGGTTTTTGGAAAAACAACAGGGCACTACAGCCTAGCCAAACTGACACATAGCATTAAGTATCAAGTACTTTCTCTCATTCCATTCTGCTACCTTGGAGGGGATGTGTTCCAGTTGGCATAGGTACAAAATGGAGGCAGGCCACTCAGCCTTCACTAGAATTGGAGTGAAAAATAAATCCTTGGTGTGCTTACTCCTGAAATGTTGAGCTTTGTTACTATAGCACAGTTTAGCCTGTGCAGGCCGACTTAGAACAACAGTTGACTCTGCCATTTAACTACACCAGGGTGCCAAAAAAATTTATACACATGTTAAGTGATGGTATCTATGAGTTAATTTTTGAAGTTGAATTGAATTACAATACCAATGTGTAGTACAATGTTCACTCAAAAGATGGCATTAATGAAGTGAATGCTAGCATCACTCTGCAACAGGCAGGGCAGTCAAAGAAAATGGGGGAAGCATAGTTGAAATGCTATTTGAAATTCGAGAATGTTGTGGAAGTACAATGACAATGGAGATATTATGTATCTGACAAAACCTCCAACATGCCTAACAATTGCATGCATTTGTGATACGTTTGAGGCACATGGTACTGTGTGTGGTGTACATCAGGGAAGACCCAGGAGGCCTCACGCAGTAGCAAGTCCTGCTTCTTCTGCTATGGTGTTGAAATGGTTTCCATGCTCACCACAGAAGTCTACCAAACAATGTACATATGAAACAGGAGTTAACAGAACAAACATATAACACATTCTTAAAACAGCAAAATGGAAAATTTCCATCTCAAGATTATTACATGCACTGGATAAAAACAACCCTGACTGAAGGGAACAGTATTGTGAGTGGTTCCAAAACCTGGTATGAAAAGATGAGGAATTTGTGGGGCAAATGGTTTGGTATGATGAAGCACAGTTTAAAATGGACAGGACAGTGAATTGACATAATTCTTCGTATTGGGCTCCAGAAAGTTCACACATTCATGCAGAAAACAAAATCAATTTACTGGGTTTCAATGTCTGGTGTGGACTGTCATTAAGGAGACTAATTAGAGCATTCTTTTAGGAAGGTACAGTTACTGGTCAAGTGTACCTAGACATGCTGTGCATATCTATTTCACCTGCAATTCGTATACTTCAGGAGAATGATCAGTTTATTTATTTCAATGAGACAGCACCCTATTGTAGTTCCCCTGAGATGTGACAGCTTGCATATTCTTCTCACTTAACACCACTTTACTTCTACTGATGGGCGACCTTAAAGGGTATGACGTAGTGTAGAAAATCAGCTACACTGGTGGTGCTTCAAGGAGAAACTGAAACAGGATATGCCACAATACAAGTGGATACTTTGGTCAACATTGCTCAAGCAGTTGTTTGCCATAGAGAAACGTCTAGATGTTGATGGCAAGTCACTTTGAGCACGTCTTGTAATTGCTGAAGTCAAATGTGACTTTCGTTGTTGGTATATATTGAGTGCTACAATTTAAATACTGTTTCTCCTTTCTTGAAATGTGTATACATTTTTTGGCATTCTCTGTATATCCCCAACTTATTTTACTATTGTCTGGAACACAATTTGTACTCAAAAAACTACCTTTGTGGGATAAGTGAATGAATTTCAGTGAATCAGTTAGCCAGTCAAGTACTTGAAAAAACTCCATGTTGGCAAAATAACTTGGTGTGTGTTTTATAATCATGAGAAAGTCATAGTTTTCGATGTCAAAGGTCACTTAATTATTTTCTAATTCTAAAAACCATGATCTCTTTTGTTGTACAGACCCTCCACATTTTACAAAGAGCATTCTGGGAATGTCTATAATAAAATGAACTAATACAAAGCATAGCCCTCTTTTTCTTTGTGAACAATGTTATCATTTTAGGAGGTTGCATTCCTGACCAAATATCAGGCTTTAGATCAGAGCTAATGATTGAGTATATGTCCTGTAAGACATCCTACAATAGCAACAAATGAGTATAATCATTGGAAACAGTAAAGGTATGTTTTCAATCTTGCTAAATGGACTTAAAATATGCTACAGAGATTCACATCTTTATAAAGTGTATGATCATTTTACTCACTTTATTAGAACTTAGACAGTGTTTTTGAAGATAATTGGAAATGGTCCAGCTAAAGATATTTACGATGCTTTGGTAGATGCATTTTCTCCACTTGTAATTTTGTCTGAAGTAAGCAGACATATTCAAAATTATTCAACTGATTTACAGATGCTTCAGCTTTATAAAAGATTTTCATGGTGTGTATCTGCTGCTAGATCTTCTGGTAATAATGATGAAGGTGGTGATGATGAAGATTTTTTTCCCCTTGAAATAACTTTCAAAACTGAAGGCTAACCAGTTCCCTCCCTTCCTCTCTCTTCTGCCTCCTCATTCATGCGAGAGTACTGCCCCTGAACCATTTAAGGGGTGATATACTGCCTCCTTTGCTGTGTGACATTCGAATGTCTTAAAATTACAGAGCCATTCACAAAGATTCTTGAAGAGGACCTTCAAAATGAGCATCTTTGTCTTTATTTACCATCACGTATTTAAAGTTAATTTTGTCTGCTATGAGTATGGCTATACCTGCTTGCTTTTGTTTTCTATTTGTGTAGAGTATTTTTTTCCATCCTTTTACCTTGAGTTGGGATGAGTCGTTGTAAGGTGTGTTTCCTGGAAACAGAGTACAGTATTGGTGTGTTTTTTTAATCTATTCTGCCAGTCTATGTGGCCTTAAGACTGTACATGTTCAGTCGTAGTATTGATATGTAGACTGTTGTTCTGCTCATCACATTGGTAGTGATACCAATTTTCTTATTTTATTTTCCTCTTGAACTATTGTTTTGTAAGAGCTGTGAGCTTAAACTTTGGAATATTTTTACTTTGTTGGGTATTTATTATGCTCTTCTATATATAATGCAGTTTTGAATATTTCCAGCAGGACAGGTCTAGTATTCCAGTAGTGATATATTCTCTTAGTGTTTGGCTATCTGGAAAAGTCTCTGTTCTCCATCAATTTTGAACCTTATCTTTGTAGGAAACAAAATTCTTGGCTAGAACTTTTTCTGCTTAAGAAGACTAAAAATGGGGCCCCATTCTCTTCTGGCTTTTGAGGTCTCTACTGAGAAGTTTGCTGTTAGCCTGATGGGTTTTCCCTTGTAGATCAGTAGTGACTTTCATCTCGTAGCTTGTAGAACTTTCTTCTTCATTTTGAATTTGGCCAAGTTGATGGCTATGTTTCTTGCCAATTTTCTATTTGCTATGAATCTTCCCAGTGTATGATGACTATCTTGTATCTGGGTATCCAAATTTCTGGCAATACCAGGGAAGATTTCCTCAATAATTCATTGAATAGGTTTCTCATGCTTTTGGCTTTTGCTTCTTCTTCCTCAGAGATGCCTATAATTCTAACTATGATACTATTCACATATTTCTCTGAGTAATTCTTTATTTTTTTAATTATTTTTCCTGCATCTGTGACTGACTAAGTTAGTTTCTGAAAGCCTTGTCTTTGAGCTCTGAAATTCTTTCTTCCGCTTGGTCTAGCCTGTTGTTGAAGCTTTCTGCGGTATTTTGAAATTCCCTAAATGACTCTTTAATTTCTTTCAATTATGTTACTTTAATTTCTTTCAATTATGGTATATCTTTTCTTATGTTCTCTTTCTTTTAATTGAGTTTTTCATTTTTTAAATTCATGTCATGAAACTCCTTTTATTGGCTACTATCTATTGGTTTTCAACTTGTTCTTCAATCTCATTTATCTTAATTGCCATTCATATTCTTAATTCCATCTCTGTCAGTTTGACAATTTCCTTTAGGTTGGGGTCCATTGCTAAAGACTTTTGGTGATTCTTTGGAAGTGCAAAGAAATCTTATTTTTTCCTGTTATCAGAATTCTTATTCTCATTCCTTCTCGTATAAAATCTCTTCTCTTAGTTCAAGACAGATAAGCTTGATGTGCACCTGTTCTATGCTGGGATCTCTCCTACGTAGTGTGAAGTAGAGGTCCCTGGATACCAAAGTGTCATGCTATGAAGGATTGACCTAGTCTGAGAATGGAAGATATACTGTGAGCATTCTCCTGTGTGAAAACTGGTGATTACTTCATTGCAGAACGAATGAATGTCCCACTTAGCCCTGTCAGCACTGGTAATTTTCAGCCTGAGCAAACTTGGGACCTGCTCCACTCAAATCTGTGGGCAGCATTATATGTCAGCCTGTATTGGCTTGAGGGAAGCTCCACCCTTGGCCACGGGACGGCTAGTTTTAGAACCACCCTGCTTAGATCCAGGGGTGACAGTTTCAGCTTGAGCAGAGTAGGCAGTGATAATTGATGGTCCACATTGCCTTGAATGCTGCCCAGTCAAATTTGTGGGCAGCAGCAGCATTTGTTGGCCCATATAACTTGCTTTGCTCACACCATCTGGCTGTGGTAATTGATGGCCTTCACTGGTTTGATGGCTGCTCTGCTTAATCTATGGATAGCAGTGTTTTTCAGCTGGGCACAGGCTTGAGTGCAGTTCTGTCCCTTTCTATGGGCAGTGGTCATTATTAGCTCATGTTGGCTTGAAATTAGATCATATTTCACAAGACTTTATGTATAACCAAAATTGCCTTTGTAGTCATTATTCCCTAACAATACTAACTTCTGCATAACGCTTCACAGTTTACAAAATAGTTTCCAGCTATTTAATTTGCATATTGGAACCCCAAGTTGAATGAGAATGATTTTAATTCTTACTTTATAGATGAAGAATTAAGATTATATATCCTATCTGACAGCACATGAATAAAAACTTGGATCTTCTGAGATAAATTCCTGGTGCTTTTCATTATGCCATCCTGCCACCATGCTACACATTACCTCTTCCAGTCTATACTTCAAAGTGCCTCTTGAAAATCAAAGTTAATTCAATTATGCTCATGACAATTTTGGTGGTAAGGATACTTTATTTGTACATGCAAATAATTTGCAAATTGTTATTCAGTTGTGGTTTGTAGGTTAACTCTGTTTTTAATAACATTACCCAACTCATCTATAAAACTGTTGACAGGGTAATTTATAATAGTATTCATTTTTCTGAAGGAAGAAAAGAAGCTAACTAACGTTTATTAAATCCCTGCAATGCAGCTATTCAAAATAAAATTTGTAAAGTAGCTTCCATGTCTTCATTGTCTTCTCAATAATAATAATTTTATAAATTTATTTATAAAATAAATAAAATAATAATTTAATATTATCTGGTGTAATTCTTACAAAAAATTTATAAAAATTATAAAAATTTTATGTCCAATGTTAACAACCACATAGTGGTTCAGAGTAGCCAAGGTTTAGTTGGTCAGTAGATTTTCACTCTGGGTGAGGCTTTGTACTCAGGGTTATGATGAATACACGCTGCCTCTGTCCAGAATGATTTGAAGTCTAAAAGTGATGTAAGGCCAAGGGAAAAAGTAAAATTGGGAGAACACAGAGAAGAAGAACTGGGGCAGTGTCTAGAGGTGAAATTTCTTTTCCCATAATCTAGAGGATCTGGGACAAGGTCATGAGGGTAAGTTCTCAATTTGCTCTGAGTCTGGGCAAAATATGGAGAGGTTAAGGATCCTCACAAATGCAAAACAACCCAAAGGATTTTAAACTTACGGTTGGGGCTGGATCTAGTACGAGGTTCAGGTTCAGTATCGACGGTTGCTGTTTATGTCAGCAGGCAGTAGAGGAAACGTGGAGCTCCTTTCCTCCTCTCCAGCTCTGGTATTCTTTGTCTGAGAGTGACCTTCTGATTGGAATGAATGGGCAGGAGGGAAATCATGCTGACTGTTAGTGAAGAGCTGTCAGAGAACCCCTAGATTCTCCATACACGGCCCACCTCCCTTGTTTGATGGTAGTTTAGTCAAGGGATCTGAGAAAACTTGCGGATTTACTTTCTGAACCATGTTGGGTAAATTGTGATGAATAAGAGAGGTGCTGAGCATCAGTCTTTATGTATCTGCTAACTCAGTTGTTAGAAGTAAAAGGGAGAGGCCTGGGAGCCAGGGTACGCATCTAGAAGGGATGGTTAGGAGTGTATGAATGTGTATGAATTGTGGAAAGAGGGTGACCTGATCACAAGGAGCCATATGGATGAGCTAAGGAAAAATAATACGACATGCCCAGAGAAAGTTGTTTCTTGCTGGGAAGTCAGGAAATTGCAATATACAAAGTTCTGACAATTATGTTTGTGAACTTGCCACTGTGTGCCTACATTGGCAGCACTGCACAAGCCACTGCACTAAACTTTGATAACCTTGGTGTATCAGTATCTTGTAGTCACAAATTGGGAGAAAAATTATCAGAACTCAGAATCATTTACTCTTCAGTTTTACTGAGGCATAATTAACTAGAATAAGTTTCATATTTAAGGAGAACAATTTGATATATGTACACTCATGAAATTATCATCCCAATCAAGATTGTGAACATTTCCAGCATTCCCAAAAGCTTTCTCATGCCCGTTTAAAATAATAGAGCAATTTATTCACAGGTGAACGCATGAACAAATCATCTCAACCCTGCCTGTAGATAGCCACACATGTCTTTCCTCACTCCATCAGTTAGCTTGCATTTTGAAAAAAATTATTTCTGAACACTATAGGGGTATAAATATATTGGTTACATGAATTGCCTTTGTACAATTTGAGTAAAAGTTTTAAGTCTACCCCTCACCTGGATTTGTGCATTGTACCCAGTAGGTGTGAATTTACCCATCCCCCACATGCTTGCATTTTGCTGAGTGTAGAATCACATAGTTTTCCTTCTTGTCTTTATTCTTTTACTCAGCAAAATTATTTTAAAATTCATCCATTTTAAGTGTAGTACCAGCTTATTCCTTTTCATTGCTAAGTAGTGTCCATTGCAAGATATATCACAATTTGTTCATCAGTTCACCTAGTGATGGATATTCAGGTTGTTTCTAGATTAGGACTATTGAAAATAAAGCTGTTGTACATATTCATGTATAAGTCGCTATATGGAGGTCTATCTACTATTCACATGTATTATATGTATATACATTCCTTACTCTTGAGGAAAGATTTAGGCATGGAATGGCTGGATCATATTGTAGTATATGTTTAACTTTTTAAGAAAGTTCTAAAAGATTCCTCAAAGTGGTTGTTCCATTTTATATTTCCATCCATGGCATGAGAGTTCTATTTTTTCTACATTTTTGCCAATATTTGATGTGGTTTTTCTTTTTTAAAATCCTGACATGCTAGTAGTTGTGCTGCAGAATATTATTGTGGTTTTAATTTGATTTGCATTCACCTGATCACTAATGATGTTGAGCATCTTCTCGTGTGTTTATATTCCATATATATCTCTTCTTTGGCAAAGTGTCTGCTCACATCTTTTAAAAAATTTTCATTATTAAGCTGTTCTCTTATTATTGGATTTTGAGAGTATTATATTCCAAATTGAAGTTCATTATGAGACATATGTTGGACAAATATTTTCTCCCAATCTGTAGCTATCTTTTCATTTTCTTAGTATTATCTTTTGAAGATGTTCAATCAATCTATTTATTTTTATGAATCATGCTTTTGATATCACATCTAAGAAATCTCTGCCTAACTCAAGGTCACCCAGATTTCCTTTGTTTTCTTCCATAATCTTTATAGTTTTATGTTTGATACTTGGTCTCTGATACCTCCTGAATTTTTATGATGTATGGTATGGATTGAAGTTTTTTTCTTTTTGTTTTCCTTCAGGTATTCAACTGCAGCTGCATCAGGTGTTTAAGAGACTCTCCTTTCTCCCCTGGATTGTCTCTGTGCCTTTGCAGGCATCTTTATTGCCTTTCTGCACGGCCTGTTGGTCTATTACTTGACTCTATTCTGTTCCGTGGATCTGTTTGCTCTTCCTTGTACCATTATTACTGCATTTTCTTGATGACTGTTGCTTTATGTGATAATAAGCCTTGACATCAAGTAGTGTGAGAAAATGCTTCCTGTGACCTCATCTAGATTTGGGATCTCAGCATAACTCCCACAGGATAAATGTGAAATGCATAAGGGTGAATGGAGACAGACAGGCCGTTTGCTATAACAGAAGGAAATGCCAGTGGGCACAGGGGCAGCCTGGAATACTTTTGCTGACCAACTTCTCCCTTGACCAGCACTGAATAACCAAGAATAGTTCCAAATTCTTGCTTTGAGTAGCTGACAGCCACCCTTTTGTCTTTACATTCCTAATTCCACTTCCATTTTCTAAGTACAATAGCTCTCCAGCCTGCCTTCCTGAGATTAGCCTAAATCATTCTGATGGCTTTGTGTACTTCCAGATCTCTGTCCACAATTTTCTAGATTATCCTTGTGTTTCTCTAGCTTAGAAATAATGGCCAGTCATTTTGATAATTCTTAATTTTATTCTGAAAACTCCCAGGATGCCAACATGTCACTTTCAATTCTGAATACAATATGATGTTAGAATTTCTAGCTCTATTTTTTTTGTTCTAGATGTTACACGAGACAGTAAAACTTTGACAAGCCTTGGTGGCTTTGGTCCCTGGGAGACCACACTCATTTCTCATACCCTCATGGAAAACCATCTTCCCTTGCAGACCTGGGCCATTCCTGAATAACCCCTGTAGTCAGTCCCTGCACTTCCCTTTCTCTACGCTCTAGATACCTGTACCATCCAGAGTTGGGGCACCATCCATTCATTATTCGCGTTTGAGTATCTACTCTATGCCATGTACTCAGCTAGTGCTTTGGGGATAAAGACATGGAAAAGACATAGTCTCTATTCTTAGGATCCTTTCAGGGTAACATAATCTTACAAAGCCACCCAAACAGTCTATTTAAGGATAAGACTGTTGCCATCCACTGGGAAGGAACAGGAGGCACTTTCTCAGTCTTATCAGCCATTCTAATGTGAGAATAGTGGGACCTGGTCTACAAAGATGAGCTCTGGGAAGGAAGAAAGCATCCAGATGGAACTAGAAGCCAAAAGTAGGGGCCAAGTCCTCAAAAGAGTCACACAGGGTCAGCGAACACTTACCAGAAAATAACAGAGAAAGAAAGGGGAGTGAAGGGGTGAAGAATTGCCTTTCATTTTTGACTGGGAAAGTGGGTAGAAGTGAATAAAAGACCGTGGGTATTCCCTCTCCTGCTCTGAGGGATCCCTGTGGCAGGGAGAGTCCAGACACGTCCCAGATAAAAGAAGGGAATCACTGTGTGGTTACCTCTCTCCTGTGATGAGTGTAGGTTTTGCACACATTGTGAAGAGAACTCTGCAAAGAGAGATGAGGAGTTTGCAGAAAGAAACACTTCTTTGAAAGCTATTGCCAGCTAAGGCCTGTCATGAAGGTAGGACTAGGGAGTGAGAGAAGTGGCCTCTGGTCTCATGCTGGAGGAGGAGAAGGAGAAATTATTGACTTTTTTTTTTTTTTTTTTTTTTTGCTGTTTCTGGCCGGGGCTGGGCTTGAACCCACCCATATGGAGTGGGTGGCACCCTACCCCTTTGAGCCATAGGCGCCACCAATTATTGACTTTTTTAAAGAATATGTCAACATACCTGTATTAAGCAATCTGCTTTATACCAGACATTATGCAAGATGCTGAAAATGCAGAGAGAAATGACTGAGTCCTGGGTCCTAAATTCAAAACGTTCTCAATAATTTATCTACTTCCCTGTGTACTATCGTTCTGTTGTCCCTGTTTCCTACCCTTCTCCTCAGCTGTCCTCACATGCACAGCTAAGGCTCCACAAAGCAAGTGTAGTGCAAGGCTTTGAGGAGGGGATGAGATAAAACTTCCACAGGCTCAAGGGGCCAGATAAAAGACAGGACACCCAGCTAAGGTTGGATTTCAGAGCATCATGGTGGTGTTTTGCCATATCTGGCAGTCTTGGCTGGTCATGCCATTAGACTGGCTCCTGGGATCTCTGGAATCTACTTTCCAGACCCCCTACTCCCTTTCCCTGTGTACTTGGCCCTCCCATCAGAGTGTCATGAACATGCCTTCCTCCAGCACTACTCTTAAGAAAACATCTAGAAATTACCTTTCATGTGAACTTAATTTTCCCAAGCATACATTAATTATAAGCCTTAGTTCTAATTGTGGAGTAAAGTCTATACCCTACTTTGTAAGAATGTTGGGCTATAGCTGAGGGGTGAGAAATATGTCAGGCAGGAGTTTTTCCTTGGGCGGTGGTGATCTCACCAGCCTGCTCCCACCTGCCCCACCCCTTTCTCCTGCCTCCCAGCAGCACTTGCTTCCCTTCCAGACCTGGGCCCCTTCCTGAATCCCCGCTGCAGTCAATCCCCATGTTCCCCTTACTCTATGCCTCCGATACCTTTTCCCAGCTGCAGCTACATTTGTAAGTATTTCTTGAAACCCCCAACACACCTCCTAACTCCTCAGCACCCTAACCACAGCCTGGTCAGGAAGTTCTTCTGTTGCCCTGTAGAATATGAGTGCAGAGCAACGCAGTGTTGACCAAGTAAATAATCTCTAAATACTTTTTCCAAATAGAGATGATGTGGGGGTCACAGAGAACTTTGGGTTACCCAGATTCTTTTTTGCCTCCCTTCACATCGAGAGCCCCAAAACCTTGTTTTTGCCTCAGAGAGGCTGACATGCAGAGATCCAGGAAAAGCAAGGAAAATTTTAACATTGAAGAAAGTAGGTTTGAAGCAACTTCTACTACTTTTTTACATGATTGAGGTTTTAAGCAGCAATCAGATGTTTTCTGTTAGCTCCTTGCTTGCTACTCCCACCCCCGCCACCGGCCCACCCCACAACAGTCCCAGAGTGTAATCTTTATGTGGAGAGAACTGGCCACACATGGTTCTGATTCATTTGCATTTAATTCATCAAAATATTGTCTAGTCAAAGTCACTCTGTGCACAGAGTCTTTTATGAGCTCGTGGTATACACCCAGCTTAAGTCTGTTGTTGTAATTGGGGAGTTTCTTTCTGCTTCTTTGACATGAGAAGCTTCGAGTCCTGAGCCAGACCTTAACCCAAAGCAGGCTTGAGAAGTTACATTTGTCATTTATCTGGTGGATTGTTTCTTTAATTCTGGAATCCAGGCAGTTTCAGCATATGCCCATCAGGGGTCCTCAAACTCTGCATGAGGTGGTGTGATTGTATTTGTTCCCATTTTTGTTTTTTGAGCTTCAAAATAAGATATGTGCAGTATGCATAAGAAAATGTTCTATTTTTTGCTAAACTATAGTCCACCCTTCCCACGGACTGAGGCACAGTGAACTGGCCCCCTGTTTAAAAAGTTTGAGGACCTCTGCCAGTTGGTAAAAACATTTCTCTGGCTTGTTTTAAGGGAGTGATGCTGCTCCAGTTGACATTACCTTGCGTCCATTGGCCCTGCCTGAAAATGTAACTGAGATGGCAGTTTACTCTTCACTTCGTCTCTGTCCTGCACAAGGCTAGTGTCGTGCCTCACCTAGAAAATTCAGTGGTTTCCTGACTATTGTCATCTCTCACTTAGAGAATTCCATGGCTCCCTGACTGGTGTCATTCCTCTCCTGTAGAATTCAGTGGCTCCCTGACTGTTGTCATTCCTCTCCTGTAGAATTCAGTGGCTCCCTGACTGGTGTCATTCCTATCCTATAGAATTCAGTAGCCCCCTGACTGGTGTCATTCCTCTCCTGTAGAATTCAGTGGCCCCCTGACTGGTGTCATTCCTCTCCTGTAGAATTTTGTGTCTCCCTGACTGTTATCATTCCTCTCCTACAGAATTCGGTGGCCCCCTGACTGTTGTCATTACTCTCCTGTGGAATTCAGTGGCCCCCTGACTGGTGTCATTCCTCTCTTGCAGAATTCAGTGGCCCCCTGACTGTTGTCATTCCTCTCCTACAGAATTCAGTGGCTCCCTGACTGTTATCATTCCTCTCCTACAGAATTCAGTGTCCCCCTGACTGGTGTCATTCCTCTCCTACAGAATTCAGTGGCTCCCTGACTGTTGTCATTCCTCTCCTGTAAAATTCAATGGCTCCCTGACTGGTGTCATTCCTCTCCTGTAGAATTCAGTGGCTCCCTGATTGGTGTCATTCCTCTCTTGCAGAATTCAGTGGCCCCATGACTGTTGTCATTTCTCTCCTATGAAATTCAGTGGCCCCCTGACTGTTGTCATTCCTGTCCTTTAGAATTCAATGGCTTCTTGACTGGTGTCATTCCTCTCCTGTAGAATTCAATGGCTCCCTGACTGGTGTCATTCCTCTCCTGTAGAATTCAATGGCTCCCTGACTGGTGTCATTCCTCTCCTGTAGAATTCAGTGGCTCCCTGACTGGTGTCATTCCTCTCCTGTAGAATTCAATGGCTCCCTGACTGGTGTCATTCCTCTCCTGTAGAATTCAGTGGCTCCCTGACTGGTGTCATTCCTCTCCTGTAGAATTCAATGGCT
>CAUYPK010076482.1:0-28930 GCA_963574355.1 Loris lydekkerianus
ATTCTTGGATGCAGCAGATATCTGGCTTTAGTTTTTGTATCCAGTCAGCCAACCTGTGCCTCTTTAGAGGACAATTTAAACCATTCACATTAATTGAGAATATTGATAAGCCTTTTGAGAGTCCAGTGGACATTTTTAATCCTTTGGCGACTGTGGAAGTTGGAATTTGATCAAAATGTTCTCAGTGGGTTTACTTTTGTGGTGGAGGATTACACTGGTTTTTATGAAGGATAGGTCTGAGAATATCCTGGAGACCTGGTTTAGTTATGGCAAATTTCTTCAACATGTGAATGTCATTGAAGTATTTAATTTCTCTGTCATAAATGAAACTCAGTTTAGCTGGGTACATGATCCTGGATTGAAAGTTATTTTGTTTTAGAAGATTAAAAGTTGATGACCATCCTCTTCTAGCTCGAAAGGTTTCAGCCGAGAGATCTTCACTTATTCTAATATTTTTGCCCTTGTAGGTGATGGTTTTCTTTCATCTGGCTGCTTTCAGAATTTTCTCCTTCATATTAACTTTAGTGAAGTTGATTATGATGTGTCTGGGGGCATGTCTTATTTCAGTCGAATCATGCTGGAGTTCTGAAACTGTCTTCTATCTGAATTTCAGAATCTCTTGGCATGTTTGGAAAGTTCTCAATCATAGTCTCGTGAAGAAGAGACTCTGTGCTTTGTGAAGCCATTTTGTCACTTTCGGGGATCCCTATAAGACAAATAATGGTTTTCTTTGAATTATCCCAGAGCTCTCTGAGAGAGTGATCTGTTTTTTCCCTCCTTTTCTCTGCCTCTTTGAGAGTTTGGGAGTGTTCAAAAGCTTTGTCTTCAATGTCAGAAATCCTTTCTTCTGCTTGTTCCATTCTGTTACTGAGGGATTCTACTGTGTTTCTCAGTATCTTTGAGGGATGCAACTTCTTGTCTCAATGTGTCAAAATCTTTGTTCATTTGGTCTTTGAAGTTGTTGAATTCTTGAGATATCTTTTTTGGGTTACTGCTGGAATTCTAATTCGATCTTATTTGCTATCCAGATTCAAAATATGATTTCTGACATTTCAGCTATTTGTCTGTGCATGGAATCTTGTGCAGTGTCTGCCCCATTGATCCTTGGGGGAGTTGATCTACTCTGATTATTCATATTGCTAGAGATTTTATGTTGATTTCACCTCATGATTATTTTTCACAGTTGCTTCTGGTAATCCTCAGAGTTGGGGAGGTGTATCTCCAAGATTAGATCCCAGCAGGACCAGTCCATTGTGGCTGGATCTTTGTAGGGAGTGACCATGTAGTTCTTATGGGGCTGCCCCAGATGGGATTTCTGTTTGTGGAAGCAGCTCTGGAGTGTGACACACCCAGATCCAGCAACAGGGAAGGGGGTGGTGTGCATGGTTCTGGGAGTGCCTGGCACCCAGTGACTTTGGCACTGAGAGCCCAAGGCTCCAGCAGTCTCTGGACAGGAGAAGGGCTCTGTGCAGAGGCTGTGAGCTCCAGAAGGCACACGGCTACCAGAGTTCCTGGCCAGACGAGCGGGCCAGTGTGGAGGCAGGGAGGGTACTTTTGTATCCAGTCAGCCAACCTGTGCCTCTTTAGAGGACGCAGGGTTGCATGGCTCCCACAGTTCCTGTTTAGTGCATGCGGAGGCCCAGCAAGCACGGGTCACAGGTCGTGGGTCATGTGCAGCTCTTATGGAGGTCCAGGCGGCACCAAGCCCAGGAGTTTGAGGTTGCTATGAGCTGTGATGCCACGGCACTCTACCCAAGGCAACAGCCCAAGACTCCAGTGTGCCAAAACCAGTCTCAGTCTGCCCCTGAGTGTTAAGACTGTAAGGCAGCTCAGTCCCTGCCTTTAGGCTGCTCAGTCACTAGGTTACTAGCTCCTGCTCGATCCTTGCTCTGTGACCCTGAGGGTGGAGCTTGCTGGGGAAGTTCTCTCACAATGGCTCCCTGCAGCCCACAGCCAAACATTATTAGGTCCGTCCAGCTTAGCGGCTCAGTCTGGGGCCCTAGACAATGCCCAAAGTTCTCTGCACTCCTGCTAAAGCTCTTCCCAAGGCAGTTCAACTGAGTGCCAAGTCCAAAAACACTGAAACAGTTCATAGGTAAGGCCTTTCTGGTTTTCAGTCTCAGTGCTGCTTGTACTCACGGCTGCCAGTGAGATTAGGTCAATCGAACACATGCAACTACTTGCCAGTTTTCCACTGTTTTTGTCCTCCTCTTGGTGTCCAAAAGTCCCTTGCTGACTCCCTGTATCCTCAAAGGGATGATTATAGGCAGATCCCACCAGCCAGAGATGACTAGAGTCTTATCTCCCCAGACTCACTGTGTCAAGTTGCAGGGAAGCTGTTACTCAACCGCCATCTTGGATTCGAACCTTTCCTGAAACATTTGTATCTACTGTCTTTTGTGTGGTGTATAGCAAGGGTCACAAAAATAAGTGCATGCAAGCTACGGGCCTAACAATAATTTAAGCAAATTTGGCTGGGTGGAAGCTACGTCACTTATTAAATGCCAGACACGAAGTGATTCACATACATCAGCTTCTTTGCTTACCACAGTGAATCTGTGAGAAAGGCATAATTACTATTTCTGAGAGGAAACTGAGGCACAGAGAGGTAAATGCAGAGAATACACTTCCTCTAGCAAGGAACAGCAGCTACTTGGCTCCAGTTCATTATGATTGTGCAGGAATATAGGTCATGACACTGCATTTTTTTAAGAATTTAAAATCTGAATTTAATGTGAACTCTCCCAATTAAGGAAGGAAAAACTCTAGCAACTATTTAGAAATTAAAAAAAAAAAAAAAAAAACACTGTATAAGCCAAAAAATGTATCTCTGTGGGCCAGGAGTGGTGTGAGCCATATTTGCAATCTCAGGTCAATGGTTCTAGAAGCATTTTAAACAGCAAAGATTAGATATCTTTAACAAAAAAACAAATACCAATAAATTTAGTAAATTAATATGAATATGCTCTGGGTTGGAGGAAAACAAAAGCTGGCTCCCTTGGCCATTGCTTTTCCTCAGCAGAAGGCCCCAGGACAACTTCACAACCCCCTGAGAAGGACCCCACTGCAACTGAAAGACAGCGCTCAGGGAGTGAACTAACAGTGGACCAGAAAAAGAACCCAACGAGAGAGATTCACTTTCATTGCACTCAGGAGGCAGACACCTGCATTCTCCTTTCTGATTACCCTTCTTTACATAGAGTTTCCAAGAGGAATCTAATTTCACCTCCAGTCATTTTCTTTCTATTAGTTTATTTATGTAAACAACCATCTCTTGCACTGAATACTCAAGTTAAAAATGTGAAACCACTACCTAACTAGAAAACAAAAAAAAAACAAAAAAAAACAACTTTTGGTTTGCTGAGCCCATTCACATTTTAAGTTTTATTGTTCTGGGTTATGGTGGTGTCAAGGTTGAAACCATAATGGTTATGCTATCCATACATCACAAAAATTGCTTCACTTGTCTCACAAAGTTAGTTTCGACATACACACGCATCTCTTTTCAAATTGCTTTTCCCTCAAATAAAACACCAGTAGTAATTAAGGATGACAAATGACTGATTTGGGTGAAAGTACATTCAGAGTCAAGAGGTTTGAAAAGCAAAAGTTGTTTTGAAAAATTTTTCACAATTATGATAAAATGATTTTTTTTCTTCTAGATGCCTAGTAATGGGCTTGCAGGATCAAATGGGACGTTTAATTTGAATTCAAAATTAGCTCAAATTGGAGGTCCTTTCTTTTATCACTGCACACTCTCTGGAGGGCTTTAAAAGACCTTAGGGCCATCTTGACCCTCCCATGAATAGACACGGCTGGGAACAAGGGCACAGCCAGCCTGGTGGATGCAAGCCTACAGAATGATGACTCCGGAAGTGAGGGACTGTGCCCACTTGCACAAAAATTAACTGGGAAAAGGATGGGCTTGTTTAAAATGCAAATTTTTGAGCATACTTCAGAACAACTCCATCAGAATCTCTGGAGTTTTAGCTGTGGAATTTGGCATTTTAAGTAAACTTCCCTGTGCAATTTGTGTGCATATTATAAATGTACAACCATTAGGACAGGAGGCGTGGAATAAAAACAATGTGTCCACATTTCTTGTGCATTTACTATATGTCAGACATTATTGTAAGGACTTTCCATGTCCTAACCCATTTACTCCTCACCAATACCTCTTGAATAGGAGCTTTCATGCTCATTTTTCAGAGGAAGGAACTGAGGGACGGAGGGATTTTATACATTCCCCAAGATCATAGATTTGGTTAGTGGCAGAAAGGAGAGTTGAACCCAGGCAACTCGGCTTCAGAGCCACTCTGAGAGCCAGAGATTCTGATTGGGTGGGACCTAGGGGGAGCCCAACGAGTCTGCTGCGGTTAGCGAGTATCCACAGCTGTCAGTGCCCTCATGTCCTCATGGCCACATCTTGAGAAACACTTGGCTTTTCCAGAGACATTCCCTCAAGTCAGTTTCCCTCCCATCCCTCCTAAGAACAAGTTTGTGGTCTTTCCCCTCAGTCCCAGACAATGAATGGCCTTAGTAAGAACATGGCCTAGACCCTTCTCTCTCCTGACTTTTTGGCTTTCTCTTTTCATTGGGCCCTTCCCTCTCACTACAAATATACTCAGGACATCTCTAGTTTAAAAATAAGTCAAAGCTAAAACATCACAATTGTAGCCTATTTCAAGCTTCTAGCCAAACCTTTGTCTTAGCTTTAAATCAAACTTTTAAAATTAATGGGTTGCCTCTGCACTTCTGCTTCCACAAGTTTGAATTTGCCCACCAGCCCACTTCATTCTGGCTTCTGGCCACATACGCCCCTCCCCACACTTACTGTGGCTCTAACTATGGTCTCCACTGCCTCCTAATTGCAGAATCCACTGGATAGTCTCCTGCACATTCCCTGCGGGGCACATCAGGATTGACCACGTCTTGAAACTCCCCTCTCCATTGGTTTCTGTGGCTCCAATTTTCAAGGTCTTGCTTCTCTGAATGTCCTTTCTTTCTCCCTGCTCTGGAGCCTCTCCTGTGTGTGTCCCTGAAATTCAGGGCTTTGCTAAGGTTGAGTCCTGGATCTTCCTTTTCTCTTCTGGCAGTTTCAGCCTTTAATGGGGCTTCTTTAGTCATCTATGAAATCTCTGTCCTAATATCTCTTTCTCATTCACTTTTTCTTTGAAATTCTAGTGCCCTATTTTTAAGTATTTCTTTTTAAGTCTATTTGAAGGTCAACAGAGGCTTCAAACTAGTCCCAAACAACTCAATATTTACCCATCTTCTCAAACTTGGCTTTTGCTTTTCAGTTTTTTGTTTCTGTTGATAGTTTCAACATCCATCCAGTCTCCCCAAGTCAGAAAGCTGAGTCATCTATCCTCAACTCTGGCTTCTCTCCTGCCCCCATGTTTCATGTGAGTCTGGAACTTTCTAGAGAATGCCTCCCTAATGTCTTTGCCTTAGTTCAGGTTTGAAACAGCATTGAAACTGGCCTGTCTGGCTTTAGTTCTTCTTGCCAAATGTCTCTTTAACACGCTACTAGACTTCACCTTCAAAGAAACAAAATTGATAATATCACATCCTTGTCAAATGTACTTGTAACCTAGAAGCTGAAGTCAAGGTCACTTGAGGATACAACCTGATGCCCAAGACACCCAACCCTTTTTCAGGTCCCTCCCACTCTGCTCACTCAGCTCTGCTCTTGGCACATTGAACTGCTGCTCATTCCATTGAGCCTCTAGCCTTCTGTATTTGCACAAGCTGATTTCTTTGGCTACAGTGCCTTTTTTTCTCCTCTTTTTTTTTCATCTAGTAAGCGCCACCTAATCTTCTAAGTCCAGCTGATATGTCACTTCTTCCAAGAATCCTCCATTTCTCTAAGCAGAAACTATTTCACTTGTGTTGGTTGCCCCAGAGTTTGGTTCACTCTCTGAAATACCTCTTGCCCAATGGGTCCTAATTACCCTTTTCACATGGCTGTCTCCATCCCTCAGCTCAGAGCATCACAGGGCAAGGAGCACTGATTTGCCTGATCTGTTTAGAGCCTCAGAACCTGCACACAGTGGCTGTCCATTAAGTGGTTTTCTAACAGATGGCAATTGCTCCCTGGCACTCAGGGTGCAATCAATGCCACAGTTACTTATTTTCCTAAGGCCATTAAATTTGGTTTGAATGCTCACTTGACAGCTTGGTTAGATGTTCTCCGGTAGTGGAAACTGGGAGCCTCCTTGAGTCTTGCAAGATCAAGTAATTGGAGATGAGAGAGGACCCTGCACGCTAGTTAGTAAAGGTTGTCACTGCCCAAATAGACTAGTCTCACGGCTCAACTTCCAATGAAACAGTCAAGAAGAGCAAGCTGTCAACCTGCACCTGTCTCTAAAGATGTCCATACTGCCAGTCTACCTGAAGTCAACCTACCTCCAGGGCCCAGGACCCAAACTGGAAAATGAGATAAAAAGACATACACAATGGAAGCCCCTATTTTATTTTTATATGATTAGATTCAACAGACATACAGTTACTCTATGAAATTGCTATAAAGTGGTGGTTCTCACCTGGGACAGTGTCTTGTGGAAACATTTGACAATGTTTGGGGACGTTTTTGGTTTGTCAAAACTGGTAGGACAGTGCTGCTAGTGCTGGTGGGTAGACGTCAGCCATAGTGCTAAACATCCTACAGCACAGGTGGCCCCCAAACAAATGTCAGGTCCAAGATGTCAGTAGCACAAAGCATATTTCTAAATGCTTACTATAAATTTTTCCTTACCTTTGATGAGCCACTTATTAGCGCTTTCCAGATGAGCACTGGTCTACAGACCACACTCCAAGAAGAAACAGCATCAAAAGTTTTTGTCACTGCCTTTCTGTCAGCCCAGAGGCCTGATTCTAATAATGGAGACTTTCAAAAGAACTTTTGTATTATTCAAGGGTAGTACTATCAAATGAAGCCATGTGGCTTATAATATACACTTTTTAAAAATGGCACAACTAACCATACACTCTTTCCTACAGTACAAAACTATGAATGCCCAGGACACCTTTAAACAGCACTGAAGAAAGAATGAACCTCGGATGCAGCTTTGCACCTTGCTGACACACCCAATACCTTTGTCCTTTCTGACTAATAATATTTTAATCAATTTAGCATGTTTTACCAAATTAATCTTAGTTTCTCACCCTTGATCAACAGTTCTTTTTTTAAAGTAAAGATTTCAAGGTCCCTTCCAAGACACAGGGATTGAGGTGAGGGGGCTCCTAAGGAATCTGTATTTTTAGTAAGTGCCCTGGGCTACTTTAATAAGAAGTCTGGACAACACCCAAAGAAGGGGTACCCCATGCTGATCCAATTAATTGATGTTGCACCAGAAACCAGATGTCAACACTTTGCCTGTGCTGGTCCTTCTGCCTGGAAAACTGGCATTCTACATTATTTTCTGAGTGGCATCAACATGGAAAACTTGCATTCATTTTTTACAATTCAGCCCAAATATTAACCTCTTTATGTTAATAATTGTTAATATTTGAGTACTTAGCAAATGAAAATACTACACATATGTACTGTAGGTACTGTGTGAAGCATTTCATTTAGTCTCTGCAGTAACTCCATGAAGAAAGTACTATTTTCATGTCCCATGTACTATTGAGATAAGACAGGCTTAGCTAATTTCGGTAACTTTCTACGGGTAAGGCAGTAAGTGGTAGAACAGCTGGATTTAAACCTAGGATGAATCCAGTTTCCAGAGCCCTTCTTCCATCTAACTGCTTCACATTTCTCCCCTCTGGGGAAGCCTTTCTTATTGCACCCCCTCCCAGATGGTTAGTGCCGTGGACACATTCTTGTTTACAAACTCAGTGCCGACTACATGCCTGTTTACAAATACTCACTGCCTTTCCCACAGGAGAAATTACTGATTCCCTTTACTGGTGGTGTCAGGGTTGGCCATGTGACTTGCTTTGCTCAATGAACTATAAGAAGAAGTAATGGGTGTTTTTCCTGGACATAGTGTAATCCAGGGCATGGTTTACCGTGCACTTTATCTCTCCTACATGAGCTTGTTCACGTTCCAGAAAGAAGTTGCTCCGCATCCTGAGTTTTGGTTAAGCAATGTGGTGCAGAAGACAAGTAATGAACATTTAGTAGGAGTGAGAAATAAATTTTATTTGATTTGGGGGTTTATTTGTTGCTGAGAATAACCCAACCATAATGACACTGTCTATCTACACAGCCCTACTTTTGTATGCTCTTTTCTTTTCTTTCTTTCTTTTTTTTTTTTTCAAAGACAAGATCTCTCTCTGGGTTAGGGTTCAGTGATATCATCAGAGCTCACTACATCCTCAAACTCCTGGGCACAAGCAATTCTTCTACCTCAGCCTCCTGTTAAACTTGGGACTACAGGTATACACAATCACACCTGGCTAACTTTTAAAAATATTTTTATAGAGACAAGGTCTTGCTAGTTGTTCAGGCCAGTCTCAAACTCTTGGGTTCAAGCAATTCTCCTACTCTGTCCTTTCAAAATGTTGGAATTACTGGTGTGAGCCACGCCTATGCCCTCCCATTCTTCTGTGTATCTAAATTGTTGTATCACATAACACCTAGTGATTTAACTGTTCACACATTTATCTACCCTTCCTAGCAATGTTCTTTCCTGACTTATTCATGTCCCACATTTAGCTCAGTCCTTGTCACATCAAAGCTTGATAAGAGTTATTTGAAGGAATGCTTGGTACTGGACAAATAACTATCAAGGGTCCACGTTGTCTGCTAGCTACAAGAACCATGTTCAATGTCAAATGGCTTTGAATATTTCAATGTCATCCCCCAAATCTCTTAACCCTAGACCCAGCAAGGCAGATATTTTCTTATAATATCAAATGCAGGTAAAATAAAATAGGGAAATTATGTCACATCTTGCAAAAAAAAAATAAGAGCTCTTGCAATCCATGATCCTATGTGTTCTTAGAAAAATGGCTATTTTAAAATTTATAAATTGATAGTAATGTAAATTGCTTCTCATGAGGCGTGCTTAACATAGCATGGCTCATTAGGAAATTTTGGTTGATATTTGTAATATTTTTCAGCTGCCCTGCATCCAATCCTTCTTCTCATGTGTGTGTGGGCCCCCTGTTTGAGTATAGTACTTCTGGGGACACTATACTACCTGAGAAAGCCAAAGGTAGGAGATTCATTGTATCTCTACCCTTGGATTTAGGCCTGGTTAGTGAGGCTGAAACAGCTGATTGATTTTATTGAATGGTGAAAAGACAAGAAATGGATGCTTTCTTGCAGCAGTGGGAGGGAGAGGAGCATCCTTGGCCAGACTTATCCCTATTAGATAAGTCCTTGTTACACTTCCTGCTTTTTTAACTTGGTTCTTGCTTGACTTCCAAGTCTGGTTTTCCAGTCTTTATGGTCTTGATATTCTCCTACTAAATTGCTGGTCAAAACATTTCTTAAGATAGCTAGATGTGATTTCAGCTGTGTGCAAGCAAGAAATATTAGATTCCTTTTTATTTATTTTTTTTCTCCCCATTTTTGTTTCTATGAATTGCTGTAGTGTTTTTTTTTCCTTCTGATCTAGAGTTATTCCATGAAGTATCTAAATTGTGTTCCTATTCAGGATTATAATCTAAACGTTGTTTTCTGGTAGCTTTGAGCTCAGCTTGAAATTAATAAAATGAATGAAAGTTCTGTTTTTTTTTTTTTTACAAAACATATTTACCTGACTTGAACTCTTCTTCACACTCTTGCTCAACTTGAACAAGAACAATAACAGACACAACACACACCCGCCAGTCACATTATCATTTGTTTGCTAAAGATCTCTTTGATTCTCTAACACAACTACTTCTTTTTTTTTTTTCTTTTGCATACTTACTCTGTGCCAGGCACTGTGTCAAGGAGGTTTCTAACTATGGCAGGGATTTCTGGCTGCTTACCCAATCTACCCAACATCCATTCTCTAATTATTTGCTAGCAGAACCCTTGAAGTGTCAACATTAAGTCTCTCTCTCTCTCTCTCACACACACACACACACACACACACACACACACATACACACACACTCTCTCCTTCACACAACCCCCCAACCCCCCCCCCCCACACACACACACACACATGCACGCACTTCTAAGCATCTCTTGCAGAAGAAAGGTCTACTGAATTTTAAATGGATGTTGTTGGGCAAGGCTTCCAGAAGAGTTATTTGAAGGGCTCCAACTCAGCTGCCAGGTGCTGCTTTTTCCATTTCCCCCTTCCTTCTTCTTTCTGCTTAGGAGGCTGACAGGAGGCATTGGAGTCCTGATGGTCATTTAATGGCCGTGAGGGGCTTCTGAGGCTAGAAGCCTGCATTAAAGGAGCTGGAGAAGAAAACTAGAAGGTCCCTGATGAAAACATGGAACTGCAAAACCAATCCCAGACTGAATCTCAAAGCTTCATGTTAAACGGGGTGGGAGTGCGATTTACTTAAATCATCGCTAATTTAGATCTGCCACTAGCAAGTGGAAACACTTTGTTAGATATCACACAAAATATATAGATAATCACACAAAAATCCCATGAGATTTGTACTATTAATCCCATTTTACAAGTGTGTAGTCTTAAACTAGTTGTATAATTTGCCCAACCTCCTCATTCACTGGGTAGTATTGAATTGACCCAGTACTGAGTCATCTATGACCAGATGGGCCCACATTTGAATGTAGTGTTGTCTGGCGGTGAAGACTGGATTCTTAATAACTGCATTTTGCTGCCTCTTCATTGAGCATTTTGCTGTCTCTCCTCTAGATTTCCATAACCACACAATTTGTGGGTATTCTTGGATAGGTGTTACTGGTGGAGATTTTCTCATTGGAATAGAATATCAGCATCTTCCTTCTTCTCTTTTACTTCCTATCTAGCAAAAGGCACATTTTTCAATTTCAAGCAAATTGGTCCAGTAGCCGTCCCTGCATGGAGTTATTTCCTTTTCTTTCTCTGCATGTAAATTCCTAATTCCTTGGAGCATTTCCAGGGAAATCTGTTCTTGGGGTGAAACTGGCTTTTATAAATAGTATGTGTCATAGAGTACATGACCAACAAATGGTGAACAAATTTGTGAATTACAGAGTGCTATTCTCCCAGTAGTTCCACCTTGTTATGAAAAGTAGAAGGTCCTCTGGGAAGAAACTGTGACTGCGTAGGTGCTGTCATAGTTCCTCCAACACAAAGTGGTCCATCTTTGCACTTTCAGATGATTCATTTTTCTGAAAGGTTTAGATGAAAAGCTTTTACACTACAAAGATTGTAGAAAGTGTCTTCGCCAATCAGTGCAGTTCAAGGTAGCGATAGAAAACAGGCTTTGTAATTACAGAGAGATGCATTCCAGCCATAATTCTGAAACTTCTCATCACTGGGTTCTCAAGCAAGTTGTTTAATCTGAGCCTCACTTTTACCTTCTGTAAGATGGAGGCAATTATCCTGTTCTTATAGGGATTATAAGAGGGAACATCTGAAAAGCATTTGACAGAGTGTCTAAATCATAGTTTAGAATAGCAACCATCATTAGTAAAATTTTCTGAGTATTTCAAAGTGGTTACTTCTGTTGGAAGCATTTCTGAATTCCCCAAGCATAATTAGCCCTCCCCTCAGCTTGGCTACATAACGCCCTCTATCTTCCAGAATATAGAACATCTAAGAATATAAAACATCTTAGGCAGTTTTAAGCCTGTCTTTCCCAATTACACAAAACTACTCTGTGAGCAGGATTTGTTTTCTTAATACTTACTGTCTGGCTCAGGGGAATTGCCTAGTAATTGAAGAGTAAAAGCAAGAAAGCCTGTAATATAATGCCTTTGTTACAGGAATAAATGTGATAGTTGAGATAAGCCAGTAAGAGGTGAGTTACAGGGCAGTTTCAATCTAAGAAATTTTAAATGACACATTCTCAGCTTGGGGGTCTTTGTCCAGGTTTGTAAATTGATATTTCTATAATCCACTGCAGCCCCCAAAGACCCTGGTTTGTCTCACACAGTCAATTATACAATTTAGCAGCAGCTGACAATAGTCACTATTTTGGGCTGAAGTGGATAGGGTTTATTATTTTAGCATTATAATTTATTGTAATTGTAAATTAGAATAAAAAATGAAAAAGTGAAAGTATATATAGTAATATGTTACATAATGACATTTCAGTCAACTATGGACCACATATGTGACAATGGTCCTATAAGATTATAATGGAGCTGAAAAGTTCCTGTTGCCTAGTGATGCTGTAGTTGTGGTAATGTTGTGGTGTAACACATTGCTCATATGTTTGTGGTGATGCTGGTGTAAGCAAACCTACAGTGCTGACATTTGTACAAAAGTATAGCACATACAGTTATAGTACAGACATAATACTTTGTAATGATAATAAACGATTTACTGGTTTATGCATTTTACTATACTATACTTTTCATTGTTATTTTAGTTTACTCCATATGTATATGGAGTTCAACTTTAACATATAAAGTTAATAATAATAGAGTCTCAGGCAGGTCCTGTGACAAGAATTCCAAAATAAGTCACTATTATAGAAAGTGACAGCTCAACAGGTGTGATCACCCCTGAAGACCTTCTAGTGGGACAAGACATGAAGGTGGGAGACAGTGACACTGACAATCCTCACCTTATATAGCCTGAGGCTAACGTGTGTCTTAGTTTGTGTCTTAGTTTTTAACAAAATAGTTTGCAAGTTAAAAAATTTTAAATCAAAGAAAGCTTATAGAATAAAGACATAAAGAAAGAAAATATTTTTGTACAGCTGTACATTGTGTTTCTGCTTTTTTTTTTTTTTTGGCTAAGTGTCATTACAAAAGAGTCAAGAAGTTCAAAAAAATTAAAAAGCGCATAAAGAAAAATGTTACAATAAGCTAAGATTTGTTTACTGTGGCAGAAAGGAAAAATTATAAATGTAATGTAGCCTAAGCGTACAGTGTTTCTGAAACCTCCAGTACCATGCAAAATGTCTGAGGCCTTCACATTCACTCACCTACTCACCAGAATGACTTCCAGTCCTACAGGCTTCATTTATGGTAAGTGCTGTTTATAGGTATACCACATTTTTTCCTCTTTATATTTTATGCCATATTTTTTACAGTACCTTTTCTATGTTTAGGTACACAAATACTTACTATTGTGTTACAATTGCCTCTAGTATTCAGTAAAGTAACATGCTGTACAGGTTTGTAGCCTAGCAGCAAGAGGGTATACCATATATAGCCTGTGTGTGTGCCATGTCATCTAGGTTTGTGTAAGTACACTGTATGATGTTTGCACAACAAAATTTTCTAATAATGCTATTATTACTTGACATGACTGTACTTTTTTTAGTTTTTGTGGTTTATTTTTATTTTTATTTTTTTATATAGACAAGATCTTGCTCTGATGCCTACATTGGAGTACAGTGGTGTGGTCATAGCTGAGTGTAGCCTCAAACCTCTGGGCTCCACTGATCCTCATGCCACAGCCTCCAGAGCACCTGAGACCATAGGTACATCCCACCATGTCCAGCTAATTATTACTATTATTTTAGATGGGAAGTCTCACTGTGTTGCCAAGGCTGGTCTTAAACTCCTGGTCTCAAGTGATCTACCCTCCTTGGCTTTTCAAAGTGCTGTGAATACTGGCCTGAACCATCACTCCTGGCCCTTCAGTGTATCTTTTACTAGTTACCAAAAGTTAAGTCCTGAAGTTCTTAATTATACTTTTATCATTAGATCTCAATTTATCCAGTAAGACTGGATACAAAAGAGTAGGTGAGTGTGGTCTCAGAAACTTATACAGTCTTTATGAATTTTGTCTTCAAGGTCTTGACTTTAACATTTCTGATAACTCTGGTTGTAGTGGGTTTAAGTATATTTGAAATAATCTATATATAATTTTTTAAAACAGAGTCTTGCTCTGTTGCCTGGGCGGGAGTGCCATGGCCTCAGCCCAGCTCACAGCAACTTCAAACTCCCGGGCTCAAGCAATCCTTCTGCTTTAGCCTCACAAGTAGCTGGGACTACAGCATTTACTACAAAGTCCAGCTAAGTTCTCTGTTTTAGTGGAGATGATGTCTTGCTGTTGCTCAGGCTGGTCTCCAACTCCTGAGCTCAAACAATCCTCAGGCTTGGGTCTCCCAGATTACAGGCATAAACCACTGTGCTTGGCCAATATAATCCGTTCTTACTTGGAAGAAAGGTCTGCACTCTCTTCACTGGCAAACGTAAGCTTGCCAGAGAACATAATTCACCTGCTAAGAACAGACAGTAGACCCTGAGCAAAAGTAAAACAGGATTATTTTTAGCTCCTTGAAGAATCACGATTACAAATAGAATTCCATAATGTAGTTGTCATAAATGTGCTTTGAAATGGTATTAACTGATTGTTTCTATCACATCAACAGCCTCAGTTAAAAGCTCCTAAGGAATTTAAACATAAAGCCTGTTGGAGGAATGACAAAAAAGCAGCGCTCACTGATTACCTTTAAACTTACACTAGGAACACGGTTGCAAAGAAACTTCCAGGGGCTTGCTGGAGCAAATACAACGTGGAGAAAATTTTAGTCTGAAGACCCAATATAAAGCCTTGTAAGGCGCCACCTCCTTTAGCTCGTTACCACCCTGTAACAACATGCTCACCCCATTTCCTTCTCCAAACTTAGAATTCTGCAGAGGCAAAAGGCTGAAATCAGATCTGGGGAACAGTGATCAGCTTGTAAAACTCTTAAATGTCAGGGCAGTGCTGAATGAATGGGTGTCGGATCCTGTTCACCACCAGGGCCCTAAAATAGGTTCCCTAAGCTGACGGCCTGGAGCGGGCATCATATTTAACTTGGGCCTTTTCTGGCCAGATTAGCCCCTGGACGCTGGCACAGTTACCAGGCCAAGAACCACTAGCCTGCCTTGCTCTGCCTCTACCACAAGGAGAGCTAGTAGGGGTGCGACAGTCTTTTCTTACCCGGACAAGTCACCCACTCTCCCACACGATGCTTTCAACCCTTTCCCCTCCAGGGCGGGGGGAGTCTGTCCCTGGGTCAACTGTGGCAATGCAGCCAACCGGGCTAGCTCCAAATACGAATAGAGAGCGGCGGGCTGCGGAGGTTGGCACTGGCGCCTGGGTGGCGAAGTGAAAGCAGCTGGCGGCGCGCGTCCCAGTCAGTCCCTCGGCGTTGGCGAACGCCTGAGAGGCTGCCGGGTGCACCTGCGGGTCCCCCGGGGGGCGCTGCCGCGGCAACCACCGCCGCCGCGCAGACTGCGGGAGCCGCGCCCTGGGCAGCCCGGAGTAGGGGAGCGAAGATGAGCGGCAACTCGGACCACCTGCGCCCCGCGGACGCCGACGGTAACGACTCGCCTCGGCGAGGCTGTTTTAGTCCTTAACCATCCCCAATTGGGGTTTTAATCTGTGTCGATTTGGGACTGGGGGACTGGTTATTTTCTCTTAAAGCCGCTGGGATGGGCAGAAAGTCCCCGTTTTCGTGGATTTTTGCACAATTTTCTGCACCTGTTGAGGTTATTTGTTAGAATTAAACGAGTTAACTTTTATAAAACACAGGGAACCGCGCCTGGCAAGTCACAGGGTTTTCTTAAATACAGCACACAGGGAAGTTTCAGCGCTTGGTTGAAGATGAATTTTACTTCTACTTTGGGGCAAGGACAGAATCACCTGGTACTCCATAATCAGGAGTTAAAAGAGGCTTCCTGGATCTGTGAGTGATGCCCTAATATTTTTTGAACTGAAGCTGGGGATCGGGGAAGCAGGATCTTAGTTATTTAAAGAAGACGTGGCAGCAGAATTCTCCTAACTTCACCGTAACTCGGTGTGATTTAGTTCTGTTTCTGTAAAATAATGGTTATCAACTTCTGCCAGGGAAGGATCTCGGATTGCTTTGGATATATGATGAAACCTATTCCCGTCAAAATTCACCTACGGGTACATGTTTGGAATTCTGTGGGCGGTTTAGAGCGAGACCTCTAACTCCGTGCAGTCACAGGTTAAGAATCTCTTCTTTGAAAGGTTATTCATATTGCATTTGAGCGATTCTCACTCCCTAGTTAGTTCTTGACCTTTTAGGAGACACATTCCTCCAGGAATAACTTCTCTTTGTATCAGTAACCTTTTCTGAATGGTCCTAAACAGCTTAATGAAGTCTTGTTGAAGTTGAAACTCTCTGGGGCTTCTGCTCTACAGGTAGGTCTTGGTAACTCAGCTTGGTTCCCTGTGGAAATACTTTCCAGGGCTGGGAATTTTGCTCAGTAGTTGCCAAGGCAAGAACCTTTGTGCTGAAAGATTCCTTCATTCATTTATTGTCCCAAGAAGAATTTCCAGCATAATTGCCCCAGATGCTCTTTTAAAAAATAATTTTTAAAAGTAAAGATATTATTTTCTTTATGTGGCATAAAAACTGGCACTTTGATAGAGAGCAGAATAGTGCTTACCAGAGGCTGGGGAGGACAGGGGGTTGTGGAGAGGTTGGTCAATGGATACGAAGTTCCAGTTACATCAGCAAATTTCTGGTGTTGTATTGGACAGTGGGGTACTATAGTTAACACTAATATATTTCCAAATAGTTAGTGGAGAGGATAGGAATGGTCTCATCCCAAAGAAGTGTTTAAGGTGACGGATGTGCCAGGTACCCTGATTTGATCATTATACAATGTATACATGTATCAAAATATGAACCCCATAATATGTACAATTATTATGTCAGTTAAAAACAAAAATTAAACTTAAAAAAAAATGAAAGAAACCTGGCACTTTAACCTATTGGAGCTTTTTCTTAGACTCTTGTGTTTCTAGGGTCAGCACCTACTGTGTCTTGTAATTTAAGACATCTGGCTATTTGAGAACTGATCAAGAAGTATAAATTAGATTGTTGATTTAAAAAAGAGAATCTTTTCTAATTATAAGGCAGATTTCTTTGTGTGAAGCAAGATGGGCAGAATAATTGTATCTGACCTCCTTAGCCCTGTGGTTTGTTTTTAACCTTTTAAACTTCATCACTATTTTAAAGCTTTTAACTTTTTAAACTTAATTCCTGTTTTAAAGCCAGACAGTCTTTAGAAATCTGATAGACATGTTAAAAAAAAAAAAAAAATTATCAACTCTTCCTAAATTAAGCATGGGTCCTTCTCCCCAGGCCTGTCTGTAGCTTGTGGTGACTTCAGTAGCTGAAATATATGATATCAAAATAGTGAATTTCAACTTTTAACCTTAAACCTAAACTTCTAAGAACACCAGAAGGTTTAGCTTATTGTCTGTTTATCCTTGAGCAGGTGATAAGTCAGTAACATACCTAATTGTCCCAAATGCTTGTTGTGACAGCTTAAAAGAGTGCAGGATATATACCAGTCAGGCTTAGTAAATTTCCGAGCATTTATGATGAAACCCTGTACGATGACATTGGATGGGTATATTAAATGGTAAGTTTGTCTAATATCCTCATAGTTGAATATCTTTTAAAGATCTACACATTATGGAGGAACTTCATAGAGAATCTTGTGGCAGATAAAGAATTCTTATTCTACTCTTTTATGGTCTTGTCGTAGTACATCCAAGAGACATTTAGGCAATCGATTAATTGCACCATATTCAAATTTTCATTACATTAAGCATACATGATTCTTTGAACTCAGATAATGTTTTCTCCTGTCATTTCAAATAACAGCACAATCTTCTGCCTGAATAGCTTTGATTCTTCTTGTCCACAACACTTCAGAAGTAAAAGTAGAATTCCAGTGTTCATGGGGAGGGAGAACAGAAAATTTTTTTGACTTTCATAGGCTGTTATAAGACCAGTATGGTTTTATTGAAATTATGACATTCAGGAAGAAAATCTGTGTGTGTGTGTGTGTGTGTGTGTGTGTGTGTTTTAATTTCTGTCTCTAATGTTTTCTTTTTCTGCCTTACTTTTTCTCATAATACTCCATATTATCATTTAAATGAAACAAACCACCACAGGCAAAATTCATCACCTAGTATATGATCTCTGCTATTGCTATGCTGAACTATCAATGCTCTTATCTAACTCTCATTAATAAGTCAGTGGGAGGGGGTACTGTATTTTTTGTTTGTTTGTTTTAGAAAATTGAAGCTTGGGGAGGGTAAATATTAGCTCTGAGTGTTCTACCCAGGGCTCTAATGCCAGAGTCCGCAATGCTAACACCTAATCCCTGGCCCTGGCCCATGTTGCCTCCTATTGGGCCACAGTTTTGAATATGGGGGAGTGACCCAGAGTAGCATCCTTTGCCTGCTTCTGTAGGCACTGCAGAAAGAACGCTGGAGAAGAATCTAGGGTGTGCCTTTGAGCTCCCTGAAATGACAGAAGCATTCTTTCCTCGTTCTTTCCAGTGGGAAGAATGGGAGAAAGGCTCTTGGTGTTCAAATGTCTGCACTAAAGGCAGGGCTGGATGTGGCAATCCTGTGGAGGTCAGCTCACTTCCCTTCCCATCAGGGCAGGGATGTGTGTTCTGCCCCCAGGGTGAAACCTTCTGGTTGCTAAGAATCAAAGCAGTTTGGCTCTGAGGCAAGAGGGCAGCATCCCCTGGGAACTACTCTCTAACGTTCCTTCTCCCAGGGCAGGTTTATGGAGCGTCTCTCTCTCAGACCAGGACAGATGTGTCCATTTCACAAGGCAGTGCCCTGGGAGCAGGCAGACTCACCAGGGACCAAAGCTGTTCTCTTGGAAGTAACTACAGGAATGGAGGAAGGAGAAGAACGCAAAGTAAATACACTGGCCTATAGCCTGGTCACATTGTGTCTATCTGGGTATGTGGTTTAACTTCTGTGAACCTCAGGGTCTTAATCTGTAAGGTAGGATAAAAGCATTCACTGTTTGAAATTATTGTGAAGATTAGGAAAAATGTGCAGAGTGCATGTAAGGTAGTCCGTTCTACATAAATAGAATGTTCAGAAAATTGTATGTAGAGGTTAATGAGGTAGTTAAAAAGTGTTTGTGTCACGCAATTTTATAGAAAAATAGCCCAGGGTGACATTCACTTAACTCCCAAGGCTGCTTATGTATTGATGCAAAGTGTCCATCAGCTGTGGATTGCCCCACATTCTATGTTTGGGCTCCTTCTGGGTCTTTGTAATTTGAGCTTTCAGTTTTAGGAAAGACAAGAGAAGTTAATTTACCCATTAAGAGGGAAGACTGAATTAAAAGTCCAGGTGATTCTGGAGAAAGTAATTTTCAGGAACGATTTGGTCAATGGTATAATTAAGTTACTGCCACAAAAGGCTTCAAAGATTTTTATCTCTGCCTATTGTTTTCTCTAGTGTAGGTAATTTGATAAGGCCAGTATTGACCATATCATAACTCTTTTCAAAATATCTGTAACTGTTAATATTTCAGTTTCTTGCCTGAAGTCTATCAGAGCATGAACGCCATCTGGCTATTAGCAACAGCCCCAGCACCTAGCAAAGTGCCTGGCGCAGAGTAGGAACATACGTTCATCACTTCTATGCAACCAATTCATGCATGAATGCATAAGAGAGTTATGGAAGCATTTTGGCAATGACACATAATGCTGGAAAATCCTTTAGTCCTTTCCATCTTTGTATTTAAATTGTGAATTCATATCCCTTCATTCCTTCTTAGAGCTGTTTATAATAATGAAAATCAGTAAGTATTATACATCAAACAAAAGGGCATTATTTTAGACTACCTAAACATCTAACAGCTGGATGAATTAAATAAATTATATATGGTAGAGGATGAAATGCTGTATGAATGCACTCTATTTTTGGAAAATGAGTATCTATTGCAAGAGAATCTAGGTGGATAGATAGCACAGGATTAATAGGGGTTGTCTCTGGATGGGTGTATTGTGGGTATTCCTTAAATTCTTTTGCTTGTCTATCTTTCTTAATCTTATGTAATAAATTTGTTTTGCCTTTGTAAGGAAGAAACTCAGTCAATAAATGGTATATACTGTACATTATAAATCACTCATCACTGTCATTAGGCTTTCAGGTTGTCTTCTCAGCTAATTTTCTAAATTTGCTTTTCTAACTCATTTTGAACATTTAACTCATTTTCTACTTCTCAGCATTACAAAATAGCATAATTGATTTAAAAGAAAGCAGCAATTGAAAAAGAAACTCAAAGAACAAAAACGCTAACTCAAAGCCAGTACTAAGGATATTAATTTTTCAACATGGTGCCTGTTAAATCCGTTGATCTGCTGTAAGTCATAGTTATGTTGACTTTTGGTCTCCCCTCTGCCCTTGGCTTTCCCCCCTTCATTATGGAAAATTTTATGAAGGTTCATGAATACCTCATTTGGAAGTGTTCCCTAATTGTTCTGCACCTATGCTTGGTGTTTTCAAGGTGACCTCGTAGAGTATGTCCCTTTGTCTGCAAGGCTGGCTCCAAAACCCAGAACCTTTGTAAAGTCAGGTGGCTGCTGCTTCTCTTTTTATTTAGAAATCAGCATTCTTTAGGCGTAGAAGTACGAATGAGTAATTTTTAATATTCCCTATTGATGTATTTTTTGGTGGAAATTGTACTGTTACTGCTACATCGTCCCTGGTGGCATCACGGTATTTTCTTTTAATGTCTTGTGGCTTCATCTGTTCTCTGATGGAGGAGTGGAATGCAGGCTCCACTTTTTCAGGATCCACAGCAGCTGTGTTTTTTTCTGCCCTGTGGAGAACTCTTCAGTTTTAAAGGAAAAGCCCTACCACATTTTTTTTTTTTTAATCTCCCTTCACAGGTACTATCCTAAGTTCTCTGAGTGCCTTTGAGCCGCCATCTTCTTGTCGTCATCTGGCCCTACATCACTCCTTCTCTGTAAGTCCTAAGTTTGATTTAAGGGCAATATCCCTATTCCATGAGTGTGGAAAGGGAAAAATACCTGAAGGAAATATCTCAAAAATGGGATCCTTCCCCATAAAATCTGCTCTGAACTCTCCTACATTCTGGCACAGCTCTCCCCTCTCCCTTTCCCATTTCCTCTTCACCATGAGTTTCTGAGGATTCCTAAGAGACTCTGGGACTCCTTGATGGTGCTTCTGTTTTCTGTTCATTAATTTCATTTGTAGATTATGTAGATGCACAAGCAGAACACCGAAATATCATTTTATACACTTGTCATCACCACCCAGATGAAGAAATACAATTTTGTCATTGTCCCAGAAGCTCCTTTTATGTGCCCTATTTCAATCGTAGCCTTGTAAGTGACCATTACCCTGATTTTGATCATGTAGTCTACCCCTTGAATCCACAGGTTTCACACCCACAGATTCATCAACTATACATAGAAAAATATTAAAGTATAAATAAAAAAATAAAAAAATAATGCAACAATAAAAGCAATGGAAATAAAAACTACACAGTACAATAAATATTTACATAGCATTTATATTTTATTAGGTATTATAAATAAACCAAAGATGATTTAAAGTATGTCGGACAATGTGCCTAGATTACATGCAAATACTAAGCCATTTTATATAAGGTACTTGAACATTCTTAGATTTTGATATCCATGGGGGACCTGGAACCAACTCCCTGTACATACCAAGGGATAACCCTAATTACTTTCTTGCATTTTAAAATAGTTTTCCCATCCTTGGTGTGTATTTCTGAACATAACAATTTAGTTGTATCCATTTTTAAAACTATGATGTTTCTTTTTAACTTATAGACTTTCTCTCCTATCCTTCTCTATTTTTAAAATTTACCTGTTGAAAAATCTGGGCCATTTGGCCTGTGGAACTCTTCATAATCTGGGTTTCACTGCCTGTGTGCTTCTGGTTCAACATTTTTCTTGAAGATTGCCATCTGTCTTAGTCCATTTTCTGTTGCTTATAACAAAGCACCTGAAACCGGGTGATATATAAAGAAAAGGAATTTATTTCTTACAGTTATGGAGGCTGGAAAGTCCATGGTCAATCAAATGTGTTTAGGGAGATCCTCCATCTAGTAGGGATTCTTTTCAGCACCCTAAGGCAGGGTAGGGCATTACATGGGGAAGGGGCTGAGTGTGTAACTTGCAAGCTTAGGTCTCTCTTCCTCTTCTTTTAAAGCCACCAATACCCTCCCTGTGATAACTCATTAATCCATTGAATTATTAATCTATGAATGGATTAATCCACTCATGAGAGCAGAGCCCTCATGGCCTAGTCACCTTTTAGAGGGCCCATCTCCTGATACCAGCCACCTTGGGGATTAAGCATCAACATGAAATTTCAAAATTATATTCGAGCCACAGCATCATATTTTGAGCTACAATTTATATCATCCAGGGGTGGGGAACCTGAGATGCAGCCCTTCAACTAAACCCAAACTTCATGGAACAAATTCTTTATTAAAAGGATTTGTTCTGCAAAATTTAGATTCAGTCAAAAGGCCACATTCAAAGATCCAGAAGGCCACATGTGGCCCAAAGGCTGCAGGTTTCTCCATCCCTGCCACCATGTTGGAGCCCAGGATCCACCAGTTACTGTTACTAAACTGTCTTGTAAACTGTATTTGCTGCCCAAATTCTGTGCTCCAGCTTCCTCGTTTGTAACTAATAACAGAACCTGCCTTTCAGAGTAATGGTGAGGATTAAATGAGATGATGCCTGTGAACACTCAGCACTGGTTCCTTCATGTTAAGTGGTCTTTCTAGATTAACAACTGTTGCCATGATTATTGTTAGTAGGTGGAAAGGAGTGGTGGATAACATTCCTCACTGAAGCTCCAACGTACCATATTAATTCTATTGTCCCTATTTTTGTTCCCTGTCTGCCTTATTTCACCTGCCAGGGGCTCTAGGCTATATAGATTGGGACCCAGAAGCTCCATTCAGGCTGGATGCCCCAAAGGTATCAAAATCGTCTAGTCTTCTTTATGTAACATGGCTGTGATGTGCACAAGTGTTGCAACATAAATTACTGGTATGAAGGTAACCCCCATGGTAAGAAGTTTATATATGTTCTACTTCAACCGGCAGCTCTCACAGCTTTCTTTGGGACATAAAAGCTCCCTCCTTAAAGGAAGCCCCTTCTCATACATCCTTAATCCACTCTGCTCCCCATCCTCTGCCCTTGCTCTCTCCCCTTTTCTCCAGCCCCTTTGCTCTCATTCTGCCCACATTTTGCTCTTTATAATGCAAAACTGCAAAGTTACTCTCGGGAGAGTCTCATCTAGGTCTGCAGAACCTTTTGGACACTGTCATTAGTGAGGAGAAATCAGTCCCTTATCTTTTAGTTTACAGAAATGTCTCTATTGCTACTCCCTGCAGAAATATCTAGTCCTCTTGACTAAGTTACAATCCTTGATAAAATCCTTAAATTCTAGAAACAAGCATGTGATCCTATTTCTATGGAGCTTCTCTCATTCTTAGGCAATCCAGCCTTTTCTTGAGCTTCTCATATGCAGTTCCTCAATTCTTATAGTAAATTCATAAAGCATTATAATGAGTTGGTTAACAATAATGTTTTCATTTACTAATTAGTTTTGCAAACTTTTATATGTTAACCCTTTTGTTGATCTATATTCAGAATTTTTCACATTTTCTTCTATTTTGTTTTTGATAACTTTATTAATTTTCTTTTCTTTTCTTTTCTTTTTTTTGGTGGGAACTGGGTTTGAACCTGCCACCTCCGGCATATGGGGCCAGCACCCTGCTCCTTTGAGCCACAGGCGCTGCCTAATTTTATTAATTTTTAAACAATTATTTTTTCTATTCCCCATCAATAACAGTAAAATGTTGTAGTGCAGGGTATGTTTAGAAATAACTCTTGGCTTAAAAAAATGTAAATGCAGAGTTATTTAAATTATAGTAGATTAAAAAATAGTGTTTGTACAAAGGTGTCTAAGTGAACTTTATTCCTACACTATCAGTCACAAAATCATACTTATTTTCTTTACTAGATTTGTGGCATCCAAGGGAAAGACACAATCTCTTACTGTGAAAAAATTGAACAGTTTCTTCTTCGCCTTCAAACTAAATTTGCAGTTATTTTGTTATTAGCAATGCTTTCAAGAGCATCTTTACATATTGTATTTTTATCATACACTGAATTATTTCTTTATGCATTCCCTGGAGTAGGGTTACAGTTTTTAAAAGATTAGAACATTTCTGTAATTCTTGATATTTTTCCAAATAATCATACCTAGTTATAAAGCCTCTAGTGGTATATTAATGTTCTTTAACCTCACATGACCTTGGGGAACATGTTTTACATCATCATTTTAGTTTGCATGGTTAGATAACTAGCAAGATAAAATATACTTCACTTTTTTAGTATTTGTTTCCTCTCTGTAATCATTATTTGTTTACTCATTTGGGGGGAGCACTTTTAGATAATATGGCATGAGAAAATTCAAAGTGGTATAGTGTGGTCTGTTTCCAAAGTCCATGTTGTGAAATATAATAAACTAAATCTTTTCCACCAAAAAAAAAAAAAAAATAGTGTTTGTAGTAAAAGTTCATTTTGTTAAAAATCAATAATCTTTTTAGACATATGAAACTGGAATTGAAATAATATATACCAAGGGATTGAAAGTAGTTATGTATGATTGGGTGGATAATGGAATTTTTTTTAGTTCATCCACTCATCTGTATTTTCTGTAGTAAGTCTGCAGAAATTTGGGAGGAAATAGGCTTGAGGGTGTCCTGTTTGTTTTGCTTAAATGTTTTCCTCATTCACTTGAGGTCAGAATTTGTAGCTTTACTGTCTGGTTTGTTTTGCTGCTTTGTACACAGACATGAATGTCATTTCTATTGTTCAGAAACTCCTTACAATGGAATCTAAATTGTCTTTTAACTAATCTCCTGTAGCTGAAGATTTAGGTTACATTTAACTATTTTAAAATCACAAACAAGACAGAGGAAAAAATAATTGACTACTAATTAACTAAAAATATAGAAACAAAAAAGAAGGACACTACAATTCTAGAAAAAGGTTCAGACTGTTTTAAGCGGTAGTACTATATATAAAGTTGAACATTTTGTCCAGGAGTGCATCAGAATTTTTAATCTTTAGAAAACCAGTGGCTGGAAATTATTTTTGATAAATGCCCATCTTGACCAATTTGTTCTGAGTCAAATAGATGTGGACAGTGGGTTGCTGTCAGGGCAGCGATGGGGAAGGACAAGGTTTGAGACTTGCTCTCCTGTAGACTTAGCTTCAGTTTCTGAGTTTGATGGCAGTCAGGCTCTTTTCTGAGCATCAGTTTACTTCTTAGTACAGTGGAGGTCATAAGAGATAATAGTTTCACCTTCTAGGGTTTTTTGAGGGTTGATGGAGAACATATGTAAAGTGCCTGGAACATTAAAGGAAAGTATTTCCTACCTTCCCAATATATATTTATCACATTGAATTTTATGTATAAACAGGCGTGGAGCTTCTTAAGGAATATGTCTTTAAATAAGGTTTAGTTTAAATATATCTTCCAAACCAAATAACAATTTCACTATACAATAAGGAAGGGGTATCTTTGACTCTTATCATTCTTAATAGAGTAATTGAAAAAGGGCAATGTTTTTTAGATTCTTTTTACTCGAAACTGAAATGGCACAGAAGAATACAATAGAAAAACATGATAGGGGAAATAGAATCGGTTTTTTGCTATTGATTAAATTATGATGGTTGAGGTAGACAGCTCCCTGTACTTGTGCTCAGATTCTATTCCTGGTGAATTTAGGCAACTGAATGAACCCGGCCATGCTTCTGTTGCCACCACTGTTTAAAGGACTGTCTCTTTGACAGGTGTTGCAGACTTGCAAGGGAAATGAATCATAGAGAACTCTGGTATGGGTTATTGTACGATGCTCATTTTATGAACAATACAACACAAATTCCCATACAATGGCATTTTCTTAGGGGCAAGCATTCCTCTGCCACATCTGGCTTCATCCCAGATCCCCAGGAGTGGTTTCAATATTCTACTTAAGGTTGTCTAATCTGTCACTACTGTGGCTATGGCCCCTCAAAATGGGTCCCAGCAAGTGTGGTTCTCAGATCTGCCCCCAGACCCAAACACTTCCCACCAAGACCCCCTTCTAATATTGAGGGTAGTATTTCAGTATGGGACTTGGTGGGTCAAACATGTCACTTCTGAATCATAGCTGTGAGAAAATAGGATATTTAGAGCTAAAAGATTTAGACCACTGTGAAACCGGCTGTCTATTCCAAAGCTGACGGTCTCACTTCTAATCTCTTTAAAAGCCAAAGACTTAAAAATTCTATTTACAAAACTTAAAGATTCACAATAGCATCAAAAAGAATAAATAGTTAGCAATAAACCTAACCTCAGGGATTAAAGACTTGTATAGTGAAAACTACAAAATATTGCTAAAAGAAATTGAAGGGTAAATAAATGGAAAGATACCATAAATTCATAAATTGAAGGACAATATTGTTAAAATGTCCATACTACCAAAGCAATTGAAAGATTTATCACAATCTTTATCAAAATCAAATCCAAATGGCTTTTCTTTCAGAAATATAAAAATTTATCCTAAAATTCAAATAGTATCTCAAGGGACCCTGAATAGCAAAAACAATGTTGAAAAAGAAAAACAAAGTTGGAGGACTCTCATTTCCTGATTTCAAAATATATTACTAAACTACAGTAATCAAGGTAGTGTGTACTGGCATAACGACAGATATATAAATAAATGGAATAGAGAACCCAGAAATATATAGTCAAATGATCTTTGATTATGGTGACAAGACCACTCCATGGGGAAAGGACAGTTGTTTCAACAAATTTTGGGAAAACTGATTATCTACATGCAAAAGAGTAAAGCTGGACATTTATCTTACACCAGAGTCAGAAATTAACTCAAAATTGATTAAAGATTTAAAAGCAAGACCTCAAATTGCAAAATTTCTAGAAGAAAAATACAAAGAGAAACTTTTATGACATTGGATTTGGCAATGATTTCCTGAAAATGACACCAAAGCATAGGCAAAGCAGCAAATGAGACTACATCAAACATAAAACCTTCTGTGCATGAAAAGGCACAATCAACCAAATGAAAGGCAACCTACAGAATAGGAGAAAATATTTGGAAATCATATTCATGATAATATTCAGAATATGTAAAGGACTCCTATAACTCAACAACAAAGAAATCAGGCATGGTGTAGCCAATTTAAAAATGGGTAACTGAATTGATTGGACATTTCTCCAAAGATGATGACCAAGAAGTATATGCAAAGATTCTCAATATCACTAACCATCAGATAAATGCAAGTCAAAACCACAGTGAGGTAAAACTTCATATCTGTTAAGGTGGATACTACATTAAAAAAAAAAAAAAAACACTAGAAAATAACAAGTGTTTATGAGGATGTGGGCAAATTGAAACTCTTGTGGACTGTTGTAAAATAGCACAGTGTCTATGGAAAACATTAATAAAAATGGAAAAATAAAAAAAATTGGAAACAGAACTACCATGTGATCCAGGAATTTTACCCAAAAGAATTGAAAACAGAGTGTCAAAGAGATATTTGCACATCCTTGTTCATAGCAGAACTATTTACAAGAGCCAAGAGGTAAAGGCAACCCAATGTCATCAATGGATGTGTGGACAAATAAAATGTAATATATATTTACAATGGAATATTATTCAATCTTTAAAAAGAAAGGAGATTATGTCACATGCTACAATGAATAAACCTTGATGATATTATGCTTAGTGGAATAAGCCAGTTACAAAAAGACAAATACTATATTACTGAAATTATAAGAAGGATCTAAAGTAATAGAATTCAGAGAAACAACAAGTAAAATGGTAGTTTCCATTGGCTTAGGGTAGGGGACTTGTTTAATGGGCATAGAGTTTCAGTTTTATGGAATGAAAATGTTCTGGAGAGGAGGACAAAAACAGTGGAAAACTGGCAAGTGGCTGTGTGTGTTCAATCAACCTAATCACCCCGGCAACCATGAGTACAAGCAGCAGTGAGACTGCAAACCGGAAAGGCCTTACCTGTGAACTGTTTTGGTGTTATTGGACTTGGCACTCAGTTGAGCTGCCTTGGGAAGAGCTTGAGCAGGAGTGTGGAGAATGTTGGGCATTGTCTAAGACCCCAGAAAGAGCCAGGGAGCTGGGCAAAATAAGCCATTGTGAAAGAACTGCTCCAGCAAGCTCTGCCCTCAGGGTCCCAGAGCAAGGATTGGGCGGGACAAAGTAAACTAGTCACTGAGCAGCCTAAAGGCGGGGAGTGAGCTGCCTTAAAGCCTTAATCCTTAGGGGCAGAGTGGGATGGTTTTGGCACACTGGAGCCTTGGGCTCTTGCCCTGGGTAGAGTGCTGTGACGTTACAGCTCATAGCAACCTCAAACTCCTGGGCTTGGCACTGCGCAGACCTCCATAAGAGCTGTGGAGCGACCCCAAACAGTGACCCACACCCAACGGGCCTCCACATTCCCTGACTAAAAACTGCGGGAGCCACGCAACCCTGCATCCTCCCTCCTGTGTCCTCCCAGCCTCCACACAAACCCATTCATCTAGCCAGGGACTCTGATAGCTGAGTGCCCTCTGGAGCCCTCCCTGCCTCTGCAAAGAGCCCTTCTCCAGGCCAGAGACTGCTGGAGCCTTGGGCTCTCTGTGCCAAAGTCACTGGGCACCAGGCACTCCCAGAACCGTGTGCACCACCCCCAGCCCTGTTGCTGGATCCGGGTGTGTTACACACCGGAGCTGCTTCCACAACCAGAACTCCCTAGCTAGAGCAGCCCTAGAGGAACTACACAGGGTTATTCCCTACAAAGATCCAGCAACAATAGAGTGATACTGCTGGGGTCTAATCTTGAAGAGACACCTCCCCAACTCTGAGGACAGCCAGAGGCAACAGTGAAAAACAATCATGAGACGAAATCAACAGAAAAACTGTGGCAATATGAATAATCAGAGTAGATCAACTCCCCCAAGGATCAATGGGGCAGAAACAACACAAGACCCCATGCACAAACAAATAGCTGAGATGTCAGAAA